>JACGCK010000123.1:0-139763 GCA_014925825.1 Pholiota molesta
CATATTTGAGTATGCTTTTACGCCCACAGATCATGTTCAGCGTTTGTATGCCACGGGAATCTGCGCACCGACAATTGTACTGTCATGCTCAAATGAATGTGATTCGTGGTGGACTTGGAAGAGCGTTAGACTACACAGCCTTCTGTATGGTTGAGTAGAATGGTTGGGGGTTTCGAAACTAAACATAACGTGTCGGGCTGTCAGCAGTAACTAGTTTACGACACGGAAAACAAGTACCAAAATACGATGACTACACGTTCAACAGAGACTATTTTCTATTGTTCTCCTCTGTGGGCGCCTTCATGACCTTGTTCTTCGCCAATCGGATGCTCGATTCGACATCTGCGTGATTCATTCCGTGCAACAAGAACAAAACGGAGTTGGCAACGGTATCAGGATGTGGGTCTGGTCTATAAATTCACCGATGCCCACTTGAGATGGATCTCCAGTGCCATCGATTCCCTCGTCCCAGTCTTATTTCTCTAAAGTTCTCGAAAAGTTCTAGACGAACATGGCGATTCTTACCCTCTTCAAGTTCAAATCTTCGAAGTCAAGGCGAAGAAGCTTTCCATTTCTGCGCCGGGTCGCAGTCGCAGCTATCCGCCACAACCGAAGTTGTCCCTAGATCATCGCGCTCATCGATGGAGGAAGAGATTGAGCCATCCCAAGCCGTCGCCGGCCGACGATTCTGCCTTGACCGCGCCGGTTCAGGTGATCAAGGGAACCAGAAGTACTTGGGGCTGGTCACGAACAACAACAGTGTTACGGCGAATAGCAACAACACCAACATCGGAAATGTTAACAGCACGATTACCGGGGACAGTATTACCATAGAGCAGGGGATCAACGAGGTCATACGCGGACCAGCCAAGATGTTATTTACTCCAGGTCAGTCCCTTATCTGCCCTCCAAGCGGACATGCCCACTCATGCTGAAACATTTGCTATAGAGGGTGCCACAAGGCCTACCCGAATCAGGAATTCCGTGACCATTGAACGCAACGGCGTGCTCGAGGCTACTATTCCTCTGGATTTTCCGAGCAGTGGACTGGGGATCGAAGGCGTAGTGACTTCCAATCCCGATCTTCCTACCATGATTGAGCAAGCCATGAGAGCACATGGGACAGCAGAACCAATTATCAGACGTTTGTGTTGTTTTTTCTCTATTCATTCGTATATTTAGACTGACCTCTTAACTCAACTTTGCTATATAGATACAGTCAACGGTCTGAGGGTAGCTCTCCAGATGAAAGCCATGCAGTCACAAGTACCAGTTACTGCTTAACAACTATGTACTCTCTTCCTTCCTATGGACTATGAACTGCTGGACTGGGACTTTCCAAGAATGCCGATGAACACTTACTGTATTTTATATTTGTAAATATAGACTTTGAACACCACTGGCTGAGTGTCCAAAGTTCGTGATACATTCTTACAATTGAAGCTACTAAGGACTGGAATTGAAGTCCACCAACAAAGAAAAATGGTTTAGCAGAGGGAGACTGAAGGGGTTCCTTGAATGCCTGAATTTCATAGCTAGACCTTGCTTGCAAGTTAATGGCCATCATGATTCTCTCGAAATGTACCCAGAAGCTGCAGGGCTCAATCCGACGAATCATGATAACATCACAAGCCTTCCATACTATATGAGGAAGTAACCGACACTCACATCCCTTCGTCGCCATCATGCAAATCATTGCAAATGGAACAAAGCCACCCAGACACACCTCTAGTACAGAATACATTGTTCCCAGTTTAGGCAGTTCCGAAAATGGAGCGCATACCTGCGCTGGAATCGCACTGGCAAGATAGACTCGGATCCTGCAAGCATTCCAAGATGAAGCCAATCCGTGATATCTTAGAATCACTTTCCTGCCCGTATCATGGAATATCTGCTCGAACCCTATTCAAACCCGCAGCTATCGCCCAGTCCTTGGAATTAAGAGAGATGAACTTTGAGAGCGCCGTAGGACATTCGGGTGCGAGCTATCGTCTGTCGAGCAGTGAGGGACTTTCACGAGAAGTGAGATCGCGCCAAAGTAGAACCAGATTCAGATAAGCAGCACAGCTGCCGGGAACCCAGGATGAAGAAGCCAGCAGGAAAATCGAGAGCTAGTCTCACAGCCCAGACGCACGAAGACCTCAAATCGAGCCAGGTTCGCGATACCCAAAGGCACACCGCCCCTCCCCCTGCCCAAGTGCTTCATGTAAGGTGTAGAAAGTCACGATGACACAATTCTAAGGAGGAGGCGAAATTGAAGCGAAGTGACGTACAGAACGCCACTCATGTCATGAACACGGCATGATGACGCTCTAGGTACGCGTCGCGGACGGAGACAGCAGGCTGATAAGCCGAGATCGACGCGTCCAAGTCGGTATCGAGCTCGTTGTCGGCCGCGAAGTCAAGAAAATGGTGGGTGGGCAAAGTTGGGTGTCGCTGCAGAGTGGGGGAGAAATAAAGGAGAAATCTGGGAGAAAGGTGAACAAAGGGAGGAGTTTGAATTTTGAATTTTGAGCTCCGTCCACGCACGAGCCACGCTCAACGACAATAAGCATATAAGGATGGTACAATTGAAATAGCACAGAAATTTAAGCAATTCAGCTTCATATCCTCCGTATATGCAGCCCTTAATAGTGATCTACTTATTAGACTCGGGATCATAGGAAGCCGCCGCCTTTCCCGCTTCCGAATCGGTCTCCGAGCCCTTTTGCCTCCTTCAGCATTTTGCTCCGCTTCTCGTCGTCCATTAGCCTGCCGCCAAGACCCATATCGCGCGAATGGTCCCAGATACCAGGGATCTCTGACTCTCCAAGTGTTTTCTTCCCCGTGACGGCGTGTTGGTCAACCAGCGCTGCACCTCGTTTCTTACGCTACGAAAATCGAACATAATTCCAATTAGCAAACAGGGAAAAAAACCCAGAGAGACAGAGGAGATATACGCACGGTGTGCTCCTCAACACCGCGTCTGATCGCTTCTTCTTCCTCTTTCCGCCTCCTCTTTCGGGCTTTTTCGTCTAGGTCTTCGTCAACAGGAGCATCCGTGACGCGCCTCTTCTTCCCAGATACTTCATCGGCTAGCCGTTGTTGTCGCTCAGCAGGTGTTTCAGTCCATAGCGAAGTGTCGTTCTTCGAGGTGACCGCTGAGGGCGTCCCGCGCGAGAACTGGCGTGCTTTTAGTTTCGTTGGGTCAAGATCTATGCGGATTCCAACATAAGCCAAGGGAAATATAGTCGATAGAAGTAGCAGATACACACTTCCGAGAAGGCTCGATGACGTAGGCGGGACCAGCATCCATTCGTCTCGCTTCGCCGTCTTGGGCTTCGCTGCTTCCTACGCAAAGGACACAGGAAGTGAGTATACACACCCAGGCACGACACCGCAACGAAACTTACCTCCGCCAACTTCCGCCTCTTCTCCTCTCGTTCCATGAACTCCTTGACCGGATCCACGGCTTCATGATGCATGCCCGCAGGGAGCGGTTTGGGGCCTACATCGTCGTCACTATCACTCTCGTCTCCATAGCCAGAAGTGGGGTCATACGTAGGCGCATAGCTTGGCATCGTCGGCCCGATAGCGCGCTTGCCGCCGCCGTGCGTCGGCGTCGGCGAGGCTGGAGGTGGCATCGAAGGTCCTGCGACGGGCCGCGTGTCGGGAGCGCGCTTCGTTGGTGCAGTGCTCTGAGGGCGTGGTGGCATGGAAGGCCCGATGCTAGGCCCTATGCTAGGTCCAGATGCTGGGCGCGGCCCAACGTCGTCGTCGTCGTCGTCATCGTAGACCAGCGTCTTGGATTCTCTAGATGTCGCGCTTAATAGATGTATGGGTATCTGGGGACCGATGTCGGCAGGGGGAGCTGGCTGGGGACCGTCGTCTTCATCGTCGCTGCCACCTGACTGTGTGCGATTCAGGAGATGGGGAGGTATTTCAGGTCCAATGGGCATGGCGTTCGTTAAGGTTCAGCGACGCTGCGAGACCAGTTGAGATTCTGCTAGCGCTTGTTTACAATTGCCAAATAGCATTCCCGGGCCGCTGTTGCCGAAGCTCAAGTGGTTGCTTCTCGTCGTACGCAGTACTCTTATTCGTCTTCATCTTCCCAACTCCATTCGCAATTAATCAATTTTTTTTCTGCAATTCTGCAAGCTTACAGAACTCTGCCTAAAACTCCAGTATTAGGGCGCTCGATAGTTTTCAGACATATCCACTTCACCATAATCGCCGATCCCCGTCCCAGAACGATGGGAGACAAACCCTCTGACCTCCCTCAGCGTAAAGCCCATCCTTCCAAATCCAAAGCAAGCACCCCATCCTCCTCCTCCAACGACCAAAAAACCACCCCCATCGCCTTCATCTCCGGCCCCTCCGACGCCGATCCAGCCTACTTCGCCGCGCACTACGCCCCCGCGCTGCAGACCGCCATCGCCCAGGGGCATCGCTTCGTCATCGGGCCCTCGCGCGGCGTGGACACCCTCGCCTTCGAGTACCTGCGCAAGTCCGGCCTGCCGTCGCGCCGGATCGCGCTGTACCTCAACGTCCACGAGGAGACGCACCTGAAGCCGGTGTTCAAGGGCTTCGAGGAGGCGGGCGGGCGGCTCGTCATGGTCAAGGGCGGGCATGCGGAGCGGGACGAGGCGATGACGCGCGCGAGCCATTATGATATTCTGCGGTACCGCACGGAGGAGGAATGTCGGGCGCTATACGGAGCGTCCTATCAAAAACGTGTCTGTGAGACGGAACAGAATTTCTTGAGGAGGAAGTCGGGCATTGGGCTGGTCCTGCCTAAATCTCAATTATGAAATGACGAATGGATCGAAGATCAGGATACCAGGGCATTTTAGCGAGTACATGATTGGGAAGACTTGCATTTTTTTCTACGATGTAAAATATTGAATCTTGACCGATACTCAATAATAAAGGGCTGTATATTATTTTTCGACACCAAAATTCATGACTGTAATTCTTCATTCGTAATACATACTTGTTCAAACGATCTAAATCGGAGAGCATGCATCACGAACTCTACACACGTTTCTTTTATACCAACAAAAAGTATTCAACAAATCAAGCTCAAGCAACATACTTATACCGATTCCTATCCTCCGTGCTTCTCTCCAAATACTCCGTCTCCACCAACGAATCAATCCGCCTCTTAATCGTCTCGACCTGGGGCACGAAGTGCCCTTTCACCGCGTCGATCGTCGCCGCCTTCAGCTGCTCATACGTCATCTCCTTGCGCGCCTTCATGATGCGCACAATCGCAGCGTCGAGGTAGTGTTTCCTGTCGTCTTCAATCGATGCATTGGTGCGCTTAGACTCTTCCGGCTGGAATGGAGGACAGAGAATACAGATGAGAACGGAGGATGTGATGCTAGAAGACGGAGGACGCACCGATACTTTGACCTGGATCGAGTTGATGTGGATCTTCGCATGCGGGTCGTCAAAGTCCGCATTGAACCGAAACACGTCCGAATCATTGACGTCCTTGCCAGGCGGGATCTTCTTCAGCACTTTCTTCTTCCCACACGCCAGACTCTGCAGGGTCCTCCTAAGCTCGGCATCGTCTGAAATAATAATCGGGAGCAGGTCAGCAAGAGTCGACCGCATCTCGTAGGGAACCCACCCATCCCCGTCAGCTCTTTGATGTCCGCGAACGGAATATCCGTCGCGTCGTTGAAAAGCAGCAGCACGACGGCCTGGAACAAGCTGACAGAGAGCTCTTTCATGCCCGCGTTGAACCGCGCCTTGAGCGTCGCCGTGCCGAGGCTGTGGTTCCAATCCAATACGTGCCCCGAATGCGCCGCCTTGTAAAACTCAGTGTATCTGGTCAACTCTTCCTGCATCTACAACGCCACCAGGTATAAGCATGTGATACGTATAGGGATGAGGAGGAGCGGCGCACATTGGGCGGTAGGTCAACGAGGTGCTTCTGCGCGGAGAACGGCCAGGCGCTGCGCTGCAGCACCATCGCATTGAGCTTCTGCCCCGGGCTGTCTTCCGGGAGCTTCGCGTGGTATTCGTGCATCGCCTCGCGCGAAAGGGACAGATCCTTGAACATCTCCTCGCCCATCCCAAACTCAGGATCATATTCTGCAAGCCAAACAGTAGTTAACCGGCAAGACCAGTAAAAGGAAAATCAGTCCACCCACCTTCTTTCAACTTCTTCAGCATCGCCTTCTCGAAATCGTCCGACGCACTCCGCTCCAAGAGCAGCCTCCTCGCCAAGCTGCGGTGGTAGAACGTCCGGAAGACATCCTTGTCGTCCGTGAACCGGTACAGCGCCAGGACCTTGTCCAGGAGCGCCTGGAACTCGGCGTCAGACGCCTTGCCCTGGCCCTTGCGCATCGCCTTGTCCACGTACTTCGCGATCATCTCCGCAGGCTTCGAGCGGCGCGCCTTGAAGCCCTTGCTGAACGCGTCCGTGATGGCGTACAGGAAGACTTGGTCGGGCTGCATGCGGGGCAGTTTGCTGGTGGAGGCCGCTGGGGTTTGAGCTGCGGCGGCTGAAGGCGTGGTGGGAGCTGGTTCGATCTTCTCAGCGAGGAAGGACGTGGCGACTGTTTGGTCGCGAGTTCTTTGAAGTCGAGGAGCCTTTGCACCATCTCGTCGTCTCGCGCTGCGTCGGTAACGATGTTTGAGACCGTTGTCTGCAAATACGCTCAGTGATGATTATTAGCAAAATAGATAGTAACGTACTCGAATGTAGGCACTGAAGGTGTCAGAAAGCGCTTTGGTCGCGTCGACTCTAGAAAACAGCGAGTACATCTTGCCCAATGCGGCGAAATCTTTCTCCTCCATGTAGTTGGCCAAAGCTGAAGCAAATGAATAAATAACTTTTGATAGCAAACATTAATTGACAAACTTGTCTTGGCAATCCACTCAGTCCTGCCTGCCCATAGAGACTTCTCAGTGGTCGTGCCAACAATGCTCCAGGCAGCGATAGGGAGCACGGCCTGGACACGAGCAGCTTCTTCGTCAATGCGTGCCCGTGCATGATTGAAAAAGGCTTTCGGGTCGTCCTTGAGTTCCTCTGCCTTCTCTGCGGATTCAGCAAGGTAGAAGGATTGTGTCAGGTCGACATAGAGTTTCTCCAGAGTCGAATATTGATGATGGCGGACGAGATGCTGGACCAGAGTCGGTATGGCCGCACGATGAGGATGGGCGGCGCGCGTGCGCCGTTCCGTGTCTAGCCATGTTTTCACACCTTTGCGAAGTCTTTCGACTACTTGGGCGGAACCGAAGATTTGCTCGCCGATAAGGCGATAGGCAAGATCCCTGGAACCACCATGAGTTGCGTGCTCGTCTACGTCCCTTCAAACCATAACTCACCGTACATGCAAAACATTCTTTTGGTTTACCACGTATATTTGATCAAGATAGGTTAGAATGGATTTGAGAAGAGCCTGAGGAAGTCAATATGTTGTCAAATTAATGCGCGGATATAGATGCTCACAATATGTTCTTCGAACCATGCAAATGCTTTGTTGAACAGTACGAGCCATGCAACGTCCTCTTCTCCAGAGCTCGCCAAGAGCCTTGATAGATTCCCAACAGACTGCTCGAGCTCGATCTTGAGGATGTTGTACAGATCCTCTCCCTGATTTAAGACCGTCACCACCGAACGACACGCGTTGTAGACGCCCTCGTATGTAGCAGGGAGGGATCCGTGATGGTGAACTCGGGCTTGACGGTCAAGATGATGCGAATACATCGTCGAAGCAGCGCGAGCTGCTTGTCTGCAGCAGGGGGGTTGCTTTCTGTACAGTGAAATCGCAATCGTCATCACATATTCTCTGATCTGATAGACCATGCGCACTATAGTCACCAACGACCTGAATCCGAATGGGCCCATCCAACCTCTGGTTATTGGTGGCCTTTGCCCTAGATCTAGAAGCGGAAGCAGAATCAGACTCGGCCGCCAACCGAGCAACTTTGCGAGGAGGAGAACCCGACCCATCGTCCACACCAGCCAAAGCGGTGGGTAATAGACTTGTCAAGCCATCTGAAGACTGTGGTAGAGTAAGCAGGAAAGATACACTGGTCATATTTGATGGGGCTGCGTCGAGTGATTAGTATCATCGACTAATCCTCGTCGATGTCGGAGGAGTGATGAGGCGAGGTCCGTGCGCGTGATTGCTGATTTTGGTAACACTTGCTAATTTCGGATTTTAGCAATTTCCTTTTTGAGGACTAAGCAAGTGCAATGCCGACGCAGCCGAGTGCTGCCTCCGTACGCCTTCAGTCAATGCGAATCATGTAGGATTAGGGAATGTAAATTTCTTTCATTGAGCTTTTAAATGAATTATTATCTATAATATTCTGTCTTTCTCTCCTTGCCCTAGGATGCCAGAAGCAGCTAGCTCATAAAAACAAATCGCGATGCCCACAGAGCCAAACCTAGTATGCCAAACAACATCGGGATTCGGCAGGCTAGGTGATGGCCGGGGTCGCTTGACATGTACCATCTCACCAGCATCTCACTATTGTTTTACCCTCTCTACACATTGCTCAGAAATGCAACAACGCGCGGCCGCTTAGCATTCCAGATGCGACACTTGTTCGAAAGCGATGCGCAAGCTCGTTGGTTATGAGGTAATCCTGACAGCAGGCAATTCATTCTTGTGGCGGCCAGCAACCTTGTTTCCACTAAGTTGACCATGCCTGGAAACATCATTGTATTTCTTGACTGCCAGTTACGAATGCCGTTATGTGTATTCCACGTATTGTTCTTGCTGATATCTGGATCTCCTCAGGGTGCTCAAGGATAGAGAAGACCAAACGGTATATATGGTCGAATCTGCGAAGTTCGAATCACTTCAAACAATTTCTACTCACTTCTTCCTTTCCCTCCAACTAATTATACAAGATGATGAACTCTTCAGCTATCTCATCTTCAACGAACACTTCGTCCTCTTCTAACGCCGTTTCTCCAGAGCAGGCCCCCATTTCTTCTGCTGAACGCGTTATCGGGGTCAACGTCTCCAACCGTAACGAAGTAGGCGCTGGCCGCTTACCTGTTCCATCTTCCGCTCCGTGCGTGTCCACGCAAGTATTCAAGGGGAAACAAAGATTCATGGGATCCGTCGAGAATCGCAATATCGACCCCGATCTGGCATCCAGTCCTCAACACCCTCTTCAAACCTTTATCGGAAAGCAAGAGTTCACGAAACTGGTGACGAACGTTAACGAGGCCGGTCCGGATCGTGCCAGCCAAACTAAGATGCAGGACATCGGCGACGGCATTCGGGTCAGCGTCCCTCTTCAGCACTTTGACGGCGATCAGGTCTTTCGCGACGGCGTGAAGAACACAAATACTCTCAACTCTAATAATCACACTTACAACTCGGGAAACATTGGCGGTATAATCAACGGCAGTCCCTCCGTCCCAGATGTGCCCTCTTCGGGGACTTCTGTACATTGGACGACGTCGAGGTCCTCCAATCCTTCACCGGAGGCCAAAAGTTCTGCAAGGACGTCGATAACAATAACACCATCAATTTGAAGGACAGCATCCTCAGCTCAGGAAACATCGGTAGCACCACCTTCGTCCGAGTTAACGGCGTAGATGTTAGCGGACAGATACCCACAGCCATTCCACAGCAGTCGGGCGATGTGAGCTGGGCTAAGCGTATATTGCGAAAGAACTTGCTTCAGCGTTTCCACGGGAAACAGGAATTTATGGGCAATGTAACGGACAGAAACACGGTTAATTGATTCGAATAATTGATATGTTAATTCTGGAAATCGTTGGACAGTTGTTGGGTAGACTTTTCACTAGTAATCTGTACGGACTCATACTTGGTATTTAAACTGGACAATTTTTTTCATAAATAGAACGTTTTATAATGTATTATGGCTATGCGATATCTGCAGCTGTTCTTGTGTATGATAGATCACAATGAACACTTCTGTATTTTCATTCTGACCTCGCTGTGCATCGATGCACCAATCATTCGTGCCACCGCCGCGGAGTCGGAAATGTTTGATTGAAATCTCAACGGCATTTCCCGTGAATGATTCATGAACTCAGGCTGAGAGAGCTTGGAGAGAGCAAGTAATAATCAGGAAGATGAAGACACAATACCATGTATTCGATGGAGAATACAAATACGCGTAGCTTGAAGGCCATAGAGCTATATCTATTCCTGATTTTTATCGGAGATGCGATAAATTTCAACGTCACGGTTAATTCGAAACTTTAAATTCCCAATCAGAGTCAGATTAAGTACCATGCATCGACGTATTGAGCTCCTTGAAGGCGAATCGTCTACGCACTTTATTTGAAGGCGCGGCCATCTTACATTTGTTCTCAGTTAGTCGCCAGATATTTCCTTGCGGGCCACCGATTCCAGGCATCTGAATGTGATAAGGCAGCCAGAAGTGGGAGTACGTAAAATGTATTCATGTTCTGTAGCCCACAAGTGTCCAAACGAGAGTTCCGGGTAGCACTTGTGGTTGGGATTTCCATTCTCTTGCTATAAACAGCAGGTTTTTTTCTTGTATTTTACCATTTTATACACATAACTTACGGAAGGGTGTTCATCGCTTCTTACGTTGGTTTCCGACACAAACAAGATGGCTGGAAAGGGTCACTGTTATTGTCTTTCTACATTCTACTACAGCAAAGCTGTGAGCATTATCTTGTGGATACCTTGGCTGTGGGCGTCATGGCCGACGAAATCGCTGGCCGAATCGCTCACCGAAGAAAGGCAGTTAGAACCTGAAGGAATATAAATACGGTATCTGCAATTAGAATCCCTCTCAATCAAATTCCCTCTCTTATTTTTGTTGCAGTGCAGAATGCCCTTTAGCTTAACCAATCTTTTCAAGAAGAAGTCCAAGACGAGCGCGGTCTCGGACTCGGATCCCTTGACACCTTCACCAATTCCCGCAAACATTCCTCCATCTCCGCTTACTGCGCTGGCCGTAGTCACTTCCGGCCATTTTGATACTCCTCAAGCCGTCAACCGAGCCGTTTCGGATGCGCAAGCTCCGCCAGACGATACTTCGCCAGACGATTCTGCGCTGGTGCCAGCACCCGAGTCTAGTTCGACTTCACCTGCCTTCGACTCCCGATCGGATGCGACAACCAACGACGTCACTCTCCACTTAATCAAGGGCAAGCAAAAGTTCCGTGCTGAAGTTACCAATCATAATGAAGCCGGCAAGGGAGCTATTCAGAAATATGAAGGAGGCCAACAGTTCTTTGAACATGTAACGAATAATAATATAACCTCCCAACCACTCCCCTTGACCGCTAGTTCCTCTTCTCTCGGTCCAACTCAACACATTACGGGCAGTCAAGTCTATTACTCTGGGATGACCACCAACAACAGTCTCGACCGTGGTACAACCCAGATCATCGATGGTGATCAGGAGTTTTGGGGCCCTGTCATCAACAACAACTTCCATTCAGTCAATAGGAACAATAATAATACAACCCCTAGCGTCAACGCCCAACCGATCCACGAAGCAGCTCAAGCATCCGGGTCAGCCCTTGCCACAGATCATCCAGGTTAGTTTGTTAGCACGTCATACAAGCCTCATACTCATTCAGGCCATCATCTCTTCTGCGATAATTCTGCGGATAAAACAGCAGTTGAGTTCTCAGGTAACAGGATAGTTTAAGATAACATGGAGTTGTTTGTCGTGTTAGGCTTGTATGCTAGTGGTATATTATTATTGCAACCGCTGTAGGCTCAGCAGTACAGCTGCACTTCACTTTAAATAAGCTCATCCATGATCAGCCCTATATGAATAGGAACCAATCGGTACTATGTCTCCAAAGCTGCTCTTTTCTAGACAATTGAAAGGCGTTTTCTGCTCCCAATGGCCAAAATCAGGCAGACGATCAAAAATTAATTCCGTAAATGGCGTCTATAAGTCCATAATGGGAAGCAAGCTGATAGCTCATCTTGAGTACTCGCCAATCATCAACTATTGAAACGTCTTTGAGTTGCAGTATACATATCGCAGTCATTTCCTTTGAGGTGCAGATTTTCCTCACAATCTAGAGTCTGACAGCCAACAGAGCGCATGCCGGTCGACGATAATTCATGCCAAGCAAGGCTTTCTGTATGATTCGGACTCTGAAATTATTCATAATTCCACATAATTACACAGCTTTCAATTCACTGGCGTAGTGCACGAGAGACGAGTCGTACTTGATATAATACGGTAACGTGGTGCAGTACTGCCATGGTAAACCGAACCTCTTCTAGGCTCAGAAGGAAGTTCAATGGGTTAAATTATGAGCGCAACCGTAATCATCAAGCTATAAACCACATCGAGATAGATTTCTCGCCAGTGAGCTGATATACTTACATCGTGCGGTACAAATTATAAGTGCAATAATGGAAATTCATTCGTTTTCCGTTCCGCCCAAGTTGAGAACATGGCTGCCAACGCCAAGTGTAACTAACAATCATTTTTGTGATGCTTGTAACCCATGGAAATATGGCGTATAGAAGCCTCTACAGTCACACTTGCGCGCCTCTATAATGGATAAAAAGTTGATCCCGAAAGGTATTCGCATTCGGCTTAGTATGCTCTCTCTATGATGGAGTACGTTCCTCTTGATAGCTTGATGGCAATAAGTATGTCGTTCCCTTTCTACTAGTATAGAAACACATACATAGAATTAGCCGCAATCAGATTCTACAAGAATGATGCAAAAAATCATCGAGAATTGTACCGTTGAAAGATGGGTGGTATCATCTCTGCATATGCACATGAAGTACACCGACTTGAGATTCGAATTCTCAACGCAAAACAGAGCACAGAACCAAGAAAAGCACACTGTCGGCTAAGGCGCCGGAGGATCTACGACTACGCACTTAATATCTGATCATGATGGATCAGAGCTCAGCGCTCATCATTTATGTAAATTTTATCTACAGGTATGATTGAGAAGAATTGAGATCGACGGGGATTTGTAAAAGGCTTCTTTTTGGCCCCTAAATCTCCCGGAGATGCTGGTGGTAAGGGAAAGACTAACGACAGAAAAAAAACATAACGAGAGTGGTGTGGAGCTTCAGAACAGGCGACCAAAACGAGGTCAAGTCTGACCAAGTGCACATGCTCGTCGTCCGTTGGTCGTCCGCATAACTTGAAGAAGCAGGCTCAGAAGGTACATATGATACATAGGATTCGTAGGAAGATCAGAAACTTTAGGGAGGTGTTGTATGGGTGGGTGCACATACATAAATGAGATCGCCGGCGGCGGAAGCATAACTGCCGCGCAGGGAAGAGCTTACCCTGCGGAACGATCTCAGTTGGCCAATCTGCTCCGGAATACTTCCGTGAGGGCGGATTCAAATATTCAAATTTGGACCCATCTGGCCAAAGAGCACAGACTAGCAACTACTGCCAGAATCTCCCGCAGAACGAAGCTGTATATCTAAGAGATACAACGTTCATCGCAGAAAAAAGGCCAGTACTATAAGGCCTAGTGAGGTACCGTCCATCATGCATCCCGGCTCATCGAACCCAACGGGGGTTGCCAATGTGCATAACAACCCTGCAGAAAACAAGAAGAAGCAAAATATCCGAGTCCGACCAGTGGATCAAAAAGAGATTGCGAAAATATTCCTTTGAAGGCAATTTCAAGGAGAATAACATAACCATATCAGTGGGGTGGCACGGACCCGATGCCAAAATGTCCATCTGGTGGGATTTAACGCGGCGACGAAAGCCACTAGAACCCACTCCAGGGAAAACTTGCATTCAATACATACGACATAGTTAACGTTGTCCGTCTTGCAGGCTCGACGTGTCACGGCAGCACATTTGACCAGATGCAGGTAACGGAAGTCAGAAGCACGAAGAGTGACGATACTTCAGCTTTATTGCTGATAGCAAAAACGGCAGACCGTACAAAAAGACCAGTGGAGTACATACATCCCATCGGAGAAATGATACGTAGATACATAGGCAATAATAGGGTAGCATGGTGTTGAGCGGCAGCGGTGGTGCGTAGGGGTCGGTCCGAATACAACTTGGTATATAGAAGGGGCAACAACAAGATCCTGCAATATGAGGATGACGACAACGGTGAGCATATATCCGATCCTGCACAGAACAGAGTTTCAAACTCACCAAAAATAACAGCGGCAGCAGCAGCAGTATTAGCCGCGGCAACAGCATACAAATTAGGAAAGATACAGCATTACATGGGATTGTTGGAACGGACTGGATGAGCGGAAGGGGATGAACGGGAGGTCCGAGGGAGAGATTCAGAGAGCCTAGAGGGGGGTCTTCTCGCATCTTCTTCTTGGGTTTCACAGCATAATATTCCGGATCTGAGATAATGATCATGATGGAAATGGAAGGGTGGACGGTGATGCGCACGGGTCAGCTACATATACCGCCAAATGACCGCAAAGCCAAGGTAGTCTACTCACGTTCTTGCTTACGATGGCGCTGTTTTGCGGCGGCAAGGGCGAGGTTTCGGATCGCAGGGACGGCCAACGGTGATGGATGGATGGGGTTGTGTGTCCGTCCGACGGGCAGCAGTAGCAGCAGTTTTGTAACGACGGGCGTTTTTTGGAGTGCACCAGGTTTCAGATTTGACGCCGAATGGAATCGCAATTTAGACGCAAGTCCCGTTGTAACATGAAGGGTCAAGCAATTGTTTTCGGGCGAGCAGCATATGGAAAAAAAAGAAGGGAAAAGAAGATGAGTTTCGAACGCAGACATTCGGTTGATCACGAGAAAAAGCCACAAATAGAAAAAGATGGAGAGATTAGAAGGCAGAAAATATTAAATCTGATAGTAAGATGAGAAAAAGAAGAAAGTGCAGAGTGCAGTTTGACAGACGTGAAGGCAGTATGTTTGGGACATTCCGCAAGACGAAATGACCCATGATCAGACGTAAACACAATGGGCGTGTATGTGTTTTTGGCGTGGAAATAGATATAGAGTGCAAATGCGCGCGCGCGAGAGAGAGAAAATGAGTCGCAAAGAGTCAAATAAAATAAATCAGAAAGACGCTAGATCATCGACGCGTTTACTAGATTCGAACGTAGGGCAATGCTGTATAGAAAAGGGTATAAAAAAATAGACGTTGAGCGTACGATTGAATGGACGATTCAAAGTTCGAAGCCAATCAAATAGACTGGGAGAAGCCCAAGCCAAATCGGGCCACAGGAAGTCCCAGGATTCCAGAATAAAAAGAGGGGGGCTCAAAAATAGGAAAGGAACTCACTCTGACAGATGGAAAAGAAGACAGTACAGGTGAGAACCAGCTTATTTGAGATATAAGCATAATCACAAACCTTCAACAGCAGCCATTACGACTCGGAGCATTGCCGTGTCCGTCGCCGTCGTGATACTAGTGTATACGAGGAGGTATCCCGGTAGGTCATGGTGCGAAGCCATAGAGGAATCGTTAATTTTGAATGAATGAAAAAAAGAACGGAGAGTTGATCAGTAAATCACACCGGGCATGACGGAGACATAGAGGCGGCGCTGGAGTGGCATATGATGGACTCACTGAATATAGATCTCGCGCTCCTTCGAACGCCCTGCCTTGGCCGCTAGCCTGCCAAACCGGCGTTTGAAGTATTCCCGACCGGCCTTGGGATCTCCTGGAGGACCTTCGAAGTCCTGTCGGGGAGAACGAAGCAAAGGAATGTCAATGGACGGAGCATGTACATGAGGTCTGAACGTCACGAACTGGGAAGAAGTTCTTGATATCAGACGTTTGGACTTTCCTTTCGAACAGATCTTCCTTATTTAGGAAGAGAATCTGGAAAGCGGGTTAATGATTGATTGAACAGGTCCTGTTGTGTGAGCCAAGGGACTCACGATTGAGGTTTGCTTGAACCATTGTGAGTGGCATATTGAATCCCATATTGTCATTGCGTCTTGCATTTGGTTCTAAATTAAGATACGGCTTGTGAGTACTGGATGATTTGAGGAGAGAAATTAGTTTCCGACTCACTGCGTCCTTATCTTCCACTAGACATTGGTCGTACCCGCTCAAACTTACTAGGAATAATATACTTGTCACGTCCTGGAAACAATGGATCCATTTTCTCCGTTCGCTCTTCTGGCCACCAACATCTACCATCATCATCTCATGTTCCCGCAAGTGGAAGGTTGTCTCCGTGATGCCGATTGTCCGAGCCCTACAACGTACTATGTCCTGTTCCGTTGGTTCGTACGTTTCGTCGAATAGTCGGTCAAGATCGGAGTAAAAGTATGTTAGACTGGGAAATAATATTTAGCACTTCAGACAAGAGAGGAGTGGAAGATTATTTACTTTTCTGGCAGAGCTGCCTCATTTCCTCTCTCAAACGCCTTCTGAACATTTGGGTCGGTCCAGAGCGCCTTCAGGGGTGCGTGATATTCGCTCGGGAAGACTTCACCATCCCGGAGATCGCGCGCACCATCTACCAGTTCCACGTACGGTTGATTTTCATCCAGTACTTCGAGTTCCATATCTTCCATTGCATCCAAAACTGACCGCAGGCCCCGTGTGAGATTGTCGAACACCAGCTGACGGTAGTGCTCAATTTCGGACGGCGAGAAGGGTAGCTTGTGGATCAGGCGCATTTGCTGTGTGATAGTTAGTCTCCAACATCGGGAGGCTACAATTGCAACGATAGCTTACCTTGAGCACTGTCGACTTGCCTGAATCGCCCGACCCTAGGAGTAGAACCTGGAGATGAAGGTGTTACGGCATGCAAGATAGTATGATAGCAGCGGAAGTGCCAACCTTGACCTGAGATGCCATCTTGGCCTTGGCCTGCAAGAAATAAGTAAAATTGACTGAACCGCACCACATCGCGAATGTTGCGTACCTCTTTTAGTTGCTTCTCGACCTCCTTGTTCATCATCTTCTCCTCCTCAGATACCTCGACATTCGAGGGAGCTGACATGCATGTGCCCATGGTGATAAATTTTTTCAGAATGCCAGATGATGTGGAAGAGAAAAAGTAATAAGCTTCAGAGCCTCCGGGAGTTACAAATGGTGGGTGCCGGCCTTGAGCGGGGCCAGGAACGTCTTGATAGGGGAAGTTTAGTGAAACTTCGGTTACGCCGTTGGGTGCAGCTGTCTGGTTTCAGGTGCAGACGTCGTTTGCGGCAATGAAGTCGCTCAGCGCTGGCAGCGTCGGTGGTTGGATATGAGAGGGTCCGGTAGAAATGAGAAGGGAACGAGGTATCAGTTGTCCAGGACGGCAGGGACTAGATCACTGACATCAAGGCAATATTGATCGCACGTGTTCAAACATCAATGACAATTGACAGAGCCATCTTTCATAGCTACCATCTCCCACCCGACCAGTCTATCTTTTCTGAAAATTTCATGCGTTTTCGCACTGGCGTTCGCATCGGCATAAAGCTTGTAATGTCGATTACTCCAACGTCCACGCCAGCAATTATATTCAGCTTCTGTCTTCCGGGGCATTGAGTACTCAGGCCTCGGGAGCCAGCGCTGATATCGAAGCGCCTTCGCACCCACGCGATGGGCCTGCCAAATGTCCAGTCTCACTAAATATACAATATATCTTTCTAAATGGGCGCTATTTGGCGTGCTGCCACGCTAGTAGTAGGTGGTACGTCCGTGCATTCACAGGCGCGCGTACGATGACCCACATCGGCCCGCCCCTACTGTTATTTCGTGAGGAACAAACAGTCTGCAGAGGTTGACGACCATCACAAAAAAAAGTAAATGAGAATTTGTTTATTTCATTTACGACCGGCATGGTGGTGGAGTCGACGGGCCCGGGTCCTTTTTCGACCCCCATCCGTTCGGAAGACGTGTCAGGAGGAGAAATACGTGGCTAACAGTGATATCATTTCTATAGTATTAGTAGTATGTTGCTACCGCACTGTAGCAGTTGGAAAGTATATGATATTGTTCCACCTAAGTAAGTCATACGCAGCTCTAATGTATGGGTTCGGCACGGCGTCTAGGAACTACATTCATAAGATTTTCAAGTTTCGACTGTCAGCTTGAAGCATGATGACGGTAAATCGATGAGGCCGAAGTCCATTGATAAGAACTTTAGGAACCCATAGAATATCAGAAGTATGAAAGTCTCCCTCGCAGCAGCGATCTTTCTGATCGGATTCGCAATCTTTCGCAATGCATGGAGATGTGATAGCATAGACTATCAAGTACTTATGATAGGCTATAATATACTGGTATAGTTAATACTTCAATAAAGCAAGGTCGATGGAAAAGTGTCCAGAATTGTGTGTGCCTACAATTCATTTACTAAAGCATAAAGACACTCCGGGCGCCCCTAACCTCCCTCGAAACGAACCCTCATTTGTATTACTAATATTCATTGCACAATCCTCAAGCAAAGTAACCTAAAATAAACGGATCCAGGTAAGAAGAATATCATCTGCATGCCGAAAATACTCCTTCAGTCGCCGCACTCTCACCAATGACATGACCACTTCTGATGTTCTCAAGGCCCATGCGATAGACTACTACTTATAGCCACAACATCAAACAGGTGAATGTCACCTCTTCAAGCCATAAAATGCTGTCTAAAACACCGTTAACCTACTCAGCACTGCGAGGGCCACGGTAGTATATACACACCATGAGACTCGCTACTAAATAAGCGCCCATTAATATATGATCGGCGGGCCGGAATGAACCGCGTCTCACCTGATTAGGCATTTCGGAGAGCCTGAGCGCTGAGCGCTTGAGCTTACAAAGTTCTGAAGCTCATGGAACTTTGAATGCTTGAGTGGGTTCTTTGATATTTTAGTTGAGTGCAATGCGTGAGCTCAAAATTTAGCGCAAAAAGACCCAAAATATTCGCGGATTTCGAGCCAGGCTATGGAAGTATCACTAATAAGGTGACTACTTTCGCCCATCTGTCTGCTCATGAAGTCAGCGAACCGCCCACTAAGGCATGTAAATAGAGGAATGTCTCAATAGTTTTAACTACTTGGTTGTGGATCAAGTATGTATATATATATCTAGAATACCGACTACATGTTCGAGGCTCTTAAGCTCGAAGCGTATACCCAAAAATGTCTTCGACCTTTTCAAGATTTAATATTGGTGACTCTCCTGCCATCCTTAATTCTACGTAGGTAGGGCACACGCTATTCTTATAGCGTCAAAAAACCGTGCAGTAATAGCGTTGCAACATTGATGGTTTTTTGGATACAACTGGCCAACATTAAGCGCTCAGAAAGGCTTCCCGCTTAACCACCTATTAACCATCTCCAACGATTCTTTCGGCTTGTCATAAGGAACCTGCATAAAACATAAGCCTTCAATCCTTTCTCACTCAATCTAACATTAAATGACAACTCACCATATGCCCCGCACCCTCCACTTTCAAAAACGTCAGCCCCTTCGCACTCCTCACCGACCCCGCCGTCTTCCCATCCACAATCCACTCCCTCAACGGCTGCGCCGCAAACGCCTCTCCCCCACTCCACTCCAGCGCCGTCGTCCACGCCTCGTTCCCGACGTGGTTGCAGCCCCAGTCGTACTTGCCGACATAGATCAGCGCCTGCACCCCGCGCTCGAGGAGCGCCGCGACGTAGTGGTACGTGGGGTAGTACTCGTCCAATGCGCTGCGGAATGCGGCGGTGACGTCGAAATTGCAGGCGGAGAAGTTGGCTGTGATTGTGGGGTCGACGCCGATCTGGGCTCGGACGGAGGGACGGTCGAGGTAGGCGGCTATGTGCCTATTGGGGTGCGTGTTAGATGTGTATTGATTGTGCGAGACAAGGATGACAGCAGAGCTTACTTGGTGACTGGGTAGCATAGGGTATCCTCGATTTCACCATCGCATTCGCGGCTGAGATCATAGGGATTTATCCCTGTATAAACTCAGCAAGTTTTTAAGAAAATAATCATTGGAGAACCTTACCAGAGGACAGAAATGGAGCTTGAATCTCGTTATCGCAAAAGAGTGTCGCAGCACCACATGAAATGGCATCAAATATGTCCACACAAGACTCCTTCAGCATTTTTTGGCATCTGGGGAGCTAAAGGGCATGTAAGTAAGTATGGCAAAGAAAGGACGAGAAATAATTAACTCGCCGCTTGCTTCATGCGCATGCAGGTTCCGATACTAAGGACTGGCGCAACAGACGCTGGTGTACACGTCACATCATAATAAGATGGAATCATCGAGTAATAATCGGTTACTCCATTTCCTATGGAGGCAATGTTCAGACAAGACGATTCAAGGACAGAAGGAGGAAAAGAGCACACCAATCATGATAGACTTGAGGTTAATCGGCGTCAACCCCATTTTCACCAGTACTGCATTTTGGTCGTACACTTCCGCAGCAAATACGGGTATATACCGTCCTCCGTACGATTCGCCTGCCATATGGAACGCGCGTCCCTTGAACTTGCTGAAGTTCTCGAAGAAGATGGCGACAAACGCGGCGATGTCTTTGGCAGCTTCCTCCGTCGTGCCGACGGTCTCGCCATATTCTGCGTAGGAAAAACCCACGCCGATAGGCTGGTCGACGAAGAAGACGTTTGCGTTGGAGTTCCAGGATTCGGGATGGTACTTGGTGCCATTTCCATCGATAATTCTGCATGGGCCGAGCTCCATGAACAGACCAAGTGAAGAGGAACAGCCGGGTCCTGTTAATGCGAGAGAGTGAGACAGGTTGCAGGGTGAGGAGGTGGAAAAAAAGTCACCGCCGTTCGTCCAGAAGATCACGTCGTCCTTGTCGGGATCGCTTCGACTCTCGAAGAAATAGAAGAATAAGTGACGCGCTTCAATGTCTATGTAGCCAGTGTAAGAGCTAGTTCGTTCGAATATTCAGTGTATCATAGCGTATACAAGCAGGCATATAGCGTACTTGACAGTGGTATCACAGAAGTCGGTCGATTTCTTCAATCGAACGCTGTACCGCGGAAACGCGGGATGTTCCAACGTCGTGAATACATTGGTTGACAAAACGGAGAGATCCTCTGCTGGTGTGAACAGGTTGTCGCCATAAGGCTTATGGTTTCCTGAATATGTGAATTGGATATTAAACTAACAGTAATATTGACCAACGCACCAAGAATCTGTTGCTGGGCGCTCCCAAGCACTGCCCAACCTAGCACACCCAGATATAACGACTTCAACATCTACGACGCGTCTGTTTGGCCGGCGAACCACGGTCGAGTGAAGAGTGGGAAAGAGCTGGTGTAGCACATGGACGTCGAGCACAAAGTTTGGAATGACCCTGAGATAAGATAAGAGTCTAGATTTTGCGATGGTCAACTTATTTTCACTTGCCGCTGAGGCCATGAAAGTGGCCAAAGGATGGCCAGATTTCACCCACTTGGTATTTATTTCAGAAATATATATAAATTCAACATTGTCTAGTAATTTCTGCGACTTGCTTGTCTTCGTTGCAGTGCAGTCAGCGCTTAGAACGGCTTCCCGCTCAACCATCTATTCACCATCTCCAACGACTCCTTTGGCTTATCATAAGGCACCTTTATGAAAGAGTTGAATATTCTCTCTATCGCAATAAGATAGAACTGCGACTCACCATATGCCCAGCACCCTCAATCGTCAAGAACGTCAACCCCTTCGCACTCCTCGTCGAACCAGCAGGCGTCTTCCCATCTACACTCCAGTCCCTCAACGGCTGCTTCGCAAACTCCTCCCTTCCACTCCACTCCAGCTCCGTCGTCCACGCCTCATTGCCAACATGGTTGCAGATCCAGTCGTACTTGCCGACATAGATAAGCGCCTGCACCCCGCGCTCGAGGAGCGCTGCAACGTAGTGGTATGTTGGGCGGTACATGTCCATGGCAAAAGTAAATGCGGCGCCGACATCGTTACTGCAGGAGGAGAAATTGGCGGTGATGGAGGGGTCCACGCCGATTTGGGCGCGGACGGAGGGTCGGTCGAGGTAGGCGGTGATGTGCCTACGGAAGGCGTATTGGATTTTTCTGGATGCGCAGGGCAGGAATAGAATAAACTCACTTAGTTACAGGGTAGCAGAGGGTGTCTTCGATTCCGCCCTCGCAGTCACGGCTAATATCATAGGGATTTTTACCTGCTTCGTTTTCAGTATATATGTATGGTGGCCTGGTCTTCCAAAATCATACCAGAGTAATAGATTGGCGCTGAAAGCTCATTTTCACAGAAAAGTGCTGCAGCATTACATGAGATGGAGTCAAAGATGTCCACGCAAGATTCCTTGAGCATTTTCTGGCACCTGGGGAGCTGGAAATTACGTCAATATACACGAAGCAGTGGAATAATGTGCAAGATGGTTGACGCACTGCTTGCTTCATACGCATGCAAGTTCCAATACTAAGGACAGGTGCAACAGACGCAGGCGTACATGCCAAATCGTAGTACGATGCAGCCATTGTGTAAAAGTCGGTGAGTCCATTTCCTAATGAGACAAGCTTAGACATAAGATGCAAGAACAGTGAAAGGTAGAGAACTCACCAATCATGACAGACTTTAGGTTTATTGGCGTCAAGCCCTTTTCTACCAGTACTGCATTCTGGTCGTACACTTCCGCAGCAAATACGGGTATATACCGTCCTCCATACGATTCACCGGCCATATGGAATGCGCGTCCTTTGAACTTGCTGAAATTCTCGAAGAAGATGGCAACAAATGCTGCGATGTCCTTAGCTGCTTCCTCGGTCGTGCTAACGGTTTCGCCATAGTCGGCGTATGAGAAACCGACACCAATGGGTTGGTCGACGAAGAAGACGTTTGCATTAGAGTTCCAGGATTCGGGATGATACTTGGTGCCATTTCCGTCGGGAATTCTGCATGGGCCGAGTTCCATGAACAGGCCAAGTGAAGAGGAGCAGCCTGGTCCTATAATGTGATAGTGCGTGTGAGAAAGGCTGGAATCCAAGGAGATAAGAGAACTCGCCTCCGTTGGTCCAGAAAATTACATCGTCCTTGTCGGGGTCGTTTCTGCTCTCAAAGAAGTAGAAGAACAGGTGGCGGGCTTGAATGTCGATATAGCCAGTATAAGAACTATTTCATACTAGGGATCAGTGTTTTTATTTTATATAAAAGCGAATGTATACGCACTTGACGGTGGTATCGCAGAAGTCAGTCGACTTCTTCATTCGAACGCTGTAGCGCGGAAACGCGGGATGTGCAAGGGTTGTGAATTCGTTCGTCGACAAGGCAGAGAGATCCTCTGCTGGTGTGAATAGTCCCTCACTGTAGGACTCATAGTTGCCTGTTCGTGTTAGTTCGATGGTCAGCGTTCTGGACTCTGAAGCAGTCCGAAGTTGAACCACGCACCAAAGACCTGTTGCTGGGCGCTTCCCAAAGCCGCCCAAGTAAGTAACCCTGCATATATCGACTTCAACAACATCGTTTGCGTTCAAAAGACGCGTCGGTCTGGCGCAGTCGATAGAGTCAAGTGGGAAAGAGCTGGTGTAGCACATGGTCATTGATCCTACAGCATGGCTGGAGTTTGTTGGGAGTTTGGTTCGCGCGGCGCGCCGGCGCTGCTGCTGCACGCAAGATAAGATAAGATTAAGATGCGGAACTTGCGTTTACAGCTGGGCCCTGAAAGCGTCTGACCTCCGCCCACTTGGTTCATTGATGTCAAGTCTGCGTTCGTCGTCCTCATCACGGTCCAAAGATCCTTCTTCAAGTGGTGGAAAACCTACAGACGCCTACCTAGGCGCGAGAAGACCATCATGGACGCCGTCCATCCCAGAGGGGGCAGTGGAAGACCACCACACGCCGCACTCTCATTCGTCGAAGCGCCGCGCGCGACAACCTGATGAAAATAGTCCCCTCTCGCCTGTAGAGTGGATGGGGAACGTCTCTGGGCTCCTGAAACCGCGTCGACCGTCCTTTCCACCGTCCTTGCCTGAGTCCTACCAGCGAGCCCGCAAACCACGCGTTGAGGTCGAAGAAAGTCCTGAGGTCAGCAAAGCCGCAGGGGGCCCTCCAGTAGTGCCTGAGGACGGAAAGAGTCTGCGATCAAGCTGGGAGATCAACGTGAAGGACCTTGTCGGGGACGCGGTGGGCAATGTGCATATTGAACGACACGTGTGGAATGACCGCTGACGAGAGAAATATAGATGAGCATAAGCCCTACTTCACGCGACATCGTGCTTGCTGCGTGAGTTGCATTCCTTCTGTTATGAGACCAGGAAACTCAATATCGTTTAGACGGAGGGGATTGTTTATTATTGATCTCGAATCACCGTTTAGCATACCTCGCTTCTTGCCTCAAGGAGGGACTTGGGATGTCGCAGATGTTCAATGGAATCCGCATACGAGCCATGCTCAATATATCGTTTCCACCTCTAGCGAAAAACTGTATGTGTCTTATCGTTTATTAGTGCTTTACTGACATTGTGCCGAAGGTTGATATGGAATCTTCTACTTGGCGGAAAGACTTCGATTCAACACATTCTCAAGATCCATTATCGCGCTATAACAGATATAAACTGGCATACCACCGAGTGCGATATTGTTGCTAGCACTGGTATCGATTCTTGGGTATGGGCATGGGATCTCCGAACGCCGGAGAAACCAATATTTGGGCTCTCTGCATTTAATGGTAAAGTCAACTTTGCAATATCTAATATGAGCTTTGACGAACTGACTTCTTATCCCTATCAGCCGGCGGCACTCAAGTGAAATGGAATCGTCAAGATGCCAATTTACTCGCCTCTTCACACTTGAACCAGGTCTTGATTTGGGATCGCCGGGTGAATAATACCTGTCCTTCCATTCAATATTTCTTTGCTGATATAAATTTCCTTTCAGAAAGGTTCTCTTCCCATTACTAGAATACCCGCACACTCCTCCAAAATCTACGGAATTGACTGGTCTCGCTCGAGCCGAAACGAAATCGTCACTTGCTCTCTCGATAAATCCATCAAGACCTGGGACATAAACACCGCGAACGACCAATGTTCTCCGGAGCCAATATCATGTATTCGGACGACGTACCCAGTGTGGCGTGCCAGGAATTTGCCGTTTGGTGAAGGTATTCTGAGCTTGCCGCAGAGAGGGGAAACCACACTGGAGATGTATGCGAAGGGCGACCCGCCAAATCTTGTAGAGACGTTTGAAGGGCACTCAGATGTTGTAAAGGAATTTGTGTGGCGGAAGGGCAATCATGGTACGCATATTTCTGATTTCATGTTATCCCTTCAAATTCATGAACAGCTATCTGTAGACGACTTTCAGCTGATCACTTGGTCCAAAGACCGTACGCTCAGATTCTGGCCCATAGGTATGGAAGTTATGCAGGTATGTGCTATCATATGCATTTTTTGTTTTGTTTCCTCGCTCAATATGTTATAGAACGTAGGCCACGTCCCAGAACTTGTTCGTGGCCGTTCCAAACTTCCTCGTATGGAGCAAGAGTTCCACGACACATTCCGAAACCTCCCAGAGCCAGAAGGCAGCGACAACTTCCCCGCACTCTCAGCGCCCATCGGCACTCGGAGTATTCTCGCCGAAGTCAGAGCGCCGCGTTCGATGCTCTCTGCACAAGTAGAGAGCAGATTCAACTTCCCCGACGGCCTCTCCTTCGCCAGAGAAAGAACGCCCACCTCGACAAGCCAGAAAATGTCGTCGGCATCCGCAGTGCGCTCTACAGGCGGGACGATGAGCAAGGGTGGGCTTGGGGCGAAGAGCATTGTGCAGGATCAGTTAGCGTGGTTGGCCAGTGTGAAAGTCGGTAATAAGCGAGGAAGTAGCTCGGGCGATGGCAGCCACGGAGAAGGCCGTACTCCGTCGCAGTCCGGCTCGAGGCCGCCGTCTGGCCCTGATCGTAGTTTGAGCGAAGTTGGCGGTACAAGACATAGTAGTGGGAGCTTAGGCCGGACCTTGGAGATGGCGAAGGAGACGGACGGCAATCAGTCATTGCAAGACGAGTCAGTGCCTTATTTGCCTCGAATTTACTTGAATGCATCGCTAATGGCTGGTTTCAGGATTACAAGCGTTCTCACAAAATTATCCGCTAGTAATCATAAAATCAATCTCGAGAGGGTGTGTAGCATTTTCAGCACCTTCCGTAAATATTTACTCATCGATGCCTTAGCATGACCTCTCAAAAAAGCGCACTTGTACCCTTGGCCTACACGGTCCATGGGGCGAAACGTCGTCCGTCTTCATGCGCGTCACATTCAACTTTCCTCGCGATTACCCACAGGCTCTATATCCTCATGGCACCCCTACTGTCGAACTCGAGCGGAACCCTCTAATACCCATGCGGACGCGGGCGTTCATTCTCAAGCACCTGCGCCGCATCCGCGAGCAAAGGCGGCCTTGTCTAGAAGCGTGTTTGCGCTTCTTGATGCTCGCACACGAGAACCAGGAAGAGCATGAAATGATGGACGACTCTGACTCGTCTTCGGATGATGACGAAGAAGAGTCGAGAACGAAGGAGAGAGAGATTACGGTTTCGCTCCTACGAAATCATAAAAATTTGGCAGAGCCGAGAACATCTCAAGGCGCATTTGGACCTAATGGTTGGTGTATTCACATTCTGGAAGGATGATGAATGCTAATATCTATCAACAGGAGAACTAATATGTTTCTTCCGCGCGCCTCCAAGATTAGTCCGCAATATACTGCGCGATACCATCGACGCCGACACCAAAGAAGACGAAGAGCCATCTCCTGTTATACCAGAACCATCTACCCCACCTCCTATCGAGGAACAGCCTACGCCAGCGCCCATGACGCAATCGCAATACGCGAGCTACTTCCAATCGCCCGCCCTCGTCTCCGATGCCGTCCGCCGATTAGGCCTTGCAGCCACAGACCGCATCGTACGCCCCATCGACCCCAACCAGCCCGAAGCAGGCCTCGACATCCTCCGCGCGATGACCAACCTGCTCACCGTACCGCAGCAGAAACTGCGGCGCGACTCCGACTCGAAGCATTCCGCGGTGGTGCGGAAGAACTATGCGATGCTGCAGGCACGGAGGAGCATGATTTTCGTTACGAGTACGAGGAACATTGCGGGCGCGGATAAGACGCTGGTGGATGATTATGTGTTTATGGCGGATTCGCTGGCGGGGGTGTGTGAGCGGAATGCGGAGGCGGCGAGGAGGCATGGGAGATATGACCATGAGCGAGTTTTCAAGACTCTGCGCACGTTGTTTAAGAACCCGGAGGATGAGAAGAAACACGGAGGGTCATCGTTTGCGTCGGATTTGTTGGCGGCGCAGGTCGTTACACGATTGTAAGTGCACTTTCTTTCTACTTATCATATTCCCATTTGTTCAATTACTCGTTCACAGATATACCGACATCGCCAAAGAAAAGGATATCCAAATGCTCGCCATGATCGCCATGCTCATCCTCCAAACTGAACACGCAACAGTCCTCCCCCAACCCACACCCCGCATAAAGGAAACAACAACATCCATCCCTCCCATCCCTAGGCTCGGAAACGACTACTTCAGCCTCACCAAATCCCTCGCGCTCAACAGCCCCGTCTCGCCCGCCTGGCCGCGGCTGCCGTCCCCCGTCGCGCCCCTGCACGCGCCCGCGTCGGTCTCCTCCAACTCGTCGCGCGGGTCGTGGTCGAGCCTGTTCAACACCGGCTCCGTGCGGCAGTTCATGAGCGGCATGCAGGACACGTTCAAGGAGGGGCTGACCACGCCTGGCGAGACGCCGACGGCCGCAGCGGTAATGGGGATGGGCACGGACGTGTCGCGGCCCGCGGAGAAGCTGTCGATGGGCCGCCTGGACTCGCCTGGCGCGTCGGGCCCGAGGCGGAAGCGGAACAGGAAGGACTCGTGGATGTACGGATCGCAGACGGCGCAGGAGTCGAAGTCGTGGAATGAAGGCGCGGCGTCGGAGCTTGGGAAGGCGATGGGGTCGTCTTTCTCGTCTGCGGGGAATAAGCAGCCGTCGTTGAGGTTTGCGGATTCGACGGTGTTCTCGCGTGATCATAAGGTTGTGGTTTTTGAGCCGCCTTCGAGCGAGGAGACGTACGTGCTTGATTTTATTTTTTTTGTCGTCGTTGGCGATGCTGTGTGCTGTAGCTAACTTTCTTCTTCTTAGGATGCAACCACTGTTTGATTCGAATATGATCATGCAGTTCAGGCGGAATGTTTATTCATATTGCGAGCTGCTCTTCCGCTGGCAGATGTACACCAAGCGCCTGGAACTCCTCAAGGCAGTAAATCAGCCCGACACGCTCCTTGTCGATCCCAGGCCTGATGTGCATCGTATAGGTACGTAATGTAACATCCATTAAAGCGAAAGGTGCTCATGCTGGCGATGTACGTTGTGACGATAGGTTTGCATCGCGTATGCATACGCAGTGATTGTAGGGCGCTCCTCCCTGAAAAGGCCCTCGTTTGTCCACGGTGCGATACCTTCCGCTCCATGCCGACGTGTACAATCTGCCGACTTCCTGTCAAAGGTCTGTTTTTCCTCAATGACACTAAAACTTACTAATCATTCCCAATTACATTCAAACTCGTTCATCCTGTTTTACGTCCAATTAGGTCTCTCGCGGACTTGTTTGACATGCTCGCACGTCACCCATATTTCGTGCTGGAAGTCATTCGAGGTGACGGTGCCCATTTGTCCCTCTGGATGTGGTTGTTTCTGTACTGGCGCGGACGGACCCTTTACACGACCATCGACGCGGATGGGTATGACACCCCCAGCGCAAAGTTTGCTTCTTCCAGAGGCGATGTAGCTTTCATTAGTCTATCGCTCGATTATCGACCCATACATAGTGGAGGCGAAGAGTACTTTTCTGGCCGACCTGATCATTCCGTCCTCTCAACAACTCTCAACTCTCCCTTAACCAACGAACATTCAGACGTCGTCCGACCTCTTCATTTATTGAACTCTTTCGGCACTGGCATACACTCTTGATCTGCGTTCATTGCGGGAATTTTACACCGTCTACTCCTCAAACATCGATGTCGACGTTCTTGAAGGACTTGCTCGTGTGGCCTCAACTTTAGCACTCATTTTCGCATGATAACGGCTGCATCATCCTCAGCCACTCTTCGCGCGCTATATAACACTCAAACTCTCCGAGGACTAATCGCTTGCAAAATCGCGTCATTCAACTCGGAGTCGCATTCGATAAGGTCATCTGTTAAGATTGATAGGAATCATTATTAGGTACTTGCCGTGCGCATCGCCTTTTCATCCTCCTTCCAGCTTTCTCTCTCGAGCTTGCAGTCCAACAAGCTCCTGCTCACCATACCATGGAGATATGTTTTCCATCCCGCGTCATCGGTGCGGCCATCATATTTGGTAATCTTGATGACGAAGCCATTTTCACATGTCGCCACCTCACCGTGCCATTTCTCGCCTGGTTCTCGCCGTCAAATTCGCCACATATATAGCCGCGGACACTTGCGTAGAATCTGCGGCGCCCACTTCTCAATCCCCCACAACTATTTACATATACTTTTGTACCTCTAGCGTTGGATGCGCAAGAGCACCATTTGTTGTACTTTACACTCGATCATTTTTCTCGGCATTGGATTCCGCGTTCTGCCAGCTTGTATTGTACAACTTTAATCCACTGTAGCATTTTGGAGCACGAGAGTTATTTTGAGAAACAACAGTGCCCAACGCGTACTTGTCGCCTGCAAGCAAGCAAGTGAGAGAGCGAGAATGTTAATTGGCGTGATACGGCGCTCAGTGCAGAGTTCAGCCCTTTCAGGGCCGAAAAACTCGTGCGTTATTATTACTTCCTTCATCTCCCCAGCCTCTTCTCCCAGCCCCTCTTAACGCCCGCCCACGACTGCATGCTCGTTCCGTAGGATTGACGACGTCTCATGCTCTTCTCTAGAAAAACTATCCTCACGAAGGGTAAGAAACCACTCTATGCCGTGTCGCGTGTCATCAATGCATCCTGCGGCTCCGCCTCGACCACCTTTGCCAGGTGTTGGGTGCACAGCACGAACAAGACCTCGGCGCTGATCAAGACGGTGAAGACCCAGGGTCTGCGACGGGCATACTCATCGTCGACGAAGGGCGGGGCGGAAGGTGCTGCGGGCAACTCGACGGGGGGCATTCCAGGCGGCGGGATACCGTTCTATCGTATGTGTCTGCTGTGCCACTCGTATTGTTCTGTGGTCGTGTGGCCTGAAGTTGTTCTCGACTCATAGGTCGAATTGTAACTGCCTGGACGGAGACACCGACGAAATGGTATCCTCTGCCACTGGCAGTCGGGGCGCTGCTGCTGGTAGCAATCCAATATCGTAAAAAGGTCAAAAGGGCACGGCAAGAGGTCGAACTGAACGAGGACGGCTTGGAGGTCATCAAATTGAAGGGTCCATGGCACGTCAGTTAATTCACTCCTCTTCATCCCCCAGGACCCTTTTTCATTGTTCGTTCATTTTCATACAGGTCCATGTCATCGGCGCACTACCACTGCGGAACATGTCACGTCTATGGGGTTACATCAACTCGCTCGAGCTGCCTGTCTGGTTCCGACCCTATGGCTTCCGGCTATACGCGTACGCTTTCGGCTGCAACCTCGACGAACTAGATCCCCCCGACCTGCGCGAGTACCCCAGTCTTGGAGCGTTCTTCTACCGAAAATTAAAGGATGGTGCACGGCCTATCGAGCAGGCCATTCTGGTAAGCTTTCTCCCTATTGTCCTTGATTGAATATTTGCTTATTGAATCGTATATGCATTTAGGTAAGTCCGGCAGATGGCACGGTGCTGCACTTTGGGCAAATCACCGAATCACGCGTGGAACAAGTCAAGGGCATCACCTACTCGCTCGACGCGCTGCTGGGCATCGAACGCCCCGGCTCGCCCACCTCCGTCGTCAAAGGCGGCCGCGACATGTCCGTCGTGGACGACCACGAATTCGCCATCGTCAACGGGATCGAATATACATTGGAGCAGCTCATCGGGGGCACGTCGTCGCCCTCGACGTCGGGCAGCCAGACGCCGACGTCGTCCGACGGCTCCTCCACATCGTCGTCTTCCGCTGTGACCCTCTCTTCCTCTGCCCCGACTACCCCTGCCTCGGATGATGCGGTTCCGCATAAATTCGGGGCGCAAACGGACGCCTCTGTGGGCTCGGATAACACGGAGGCGACGCTGGTGCACGACGCGTCTGTGGCGCTGCAGATGGGGGTGAAGCCGACGCTGGACCGGCGCCGCAGTGTGACGTCGGGCAAGGACGTGCGACCGGGCAACGCCCTGTTCTTCTCGGTCATTTATCTCGCTCCGGGCGATTATCATCGCTACCACAGCCCCACAGCATGGGTTGTTGAGAAGAGAAGACATTTCGTCGGTATGTGTTGGAACCAGTCAAGGAGCTCAGGCTCCTCCTTTGCTTTGAGTTTGGATTGGTGGCTGAAATATACTTTCCTTTGCAGGCGAGCTGTTCTCCGTGTCGCCCTGGATGGCTAAGCGCCTCGAGAACCTGTTCGTCCTGAACGAGCGCGTTGCGCTGCTCGGCCGCTGGAAGTACGGCTTCTTCAGCATGGTCCCTGTCGGCGCCACCAACGTCGGCAGCATCGTCGTCAACTTCGACACCGTAAGTCCAGTCCAGTCTACCCATCCATCTTCCTCCATCAACTCCAACCCCTTTTTCATTTCTATTTCTGTTTATAGGAACTCCGCACGAACATCCGCGGCCGCCGCCCCCCGCCAGGCACATACACCGAGGCCACGTACGCCGCGGCGTCGCCGATCCTGCGCGGGCAGCCGCTCGTCCCCGGCGAGGAGATGGGCGGCTTCCGCCTCGGCAGCACGATCGTGCTCGTGTTCGAGGCGCCGGCTGATTTTGCGTTCGGGGTGCATGCGGGGCAGAAGGTGCGCGTGGGGCAGCGGCTGGGGGATGTGCCTGCGTCGCGGTCGGCGGGGGCGGTGTCGGGGTCGGCGTCTGAGTCGGCGTCTGGGTCGGCGTCTGGGTCGGCGGCGTCTGGGTCTGGGTCAGGGTCTGGGAAGGTGAAGGCGGATTAGGACGGGATGGAGATGGAAGGTGGATTGGCCTTTGGGCTTCTAATAATCCAAACGTTCATGCATCATGCATCATGCTGGAGGGAAATGAGAGGGTTGCACACCTCGGAGGTCTGAATAGATATACATATCTCATCGCACATATTTTCTTTTTCGATATTTTTTGGTCGATGCAATGGTTTTTGCATTCTATATTCTAGCACATCGCCTGGTTACAATGCATTATAGATGGCGCAGCTCAACCTGTGTTCAATAATTCTGCGTCATCTCCTGCACAATTGAGTGGTATACGAGATGTAAAATTTGAAGTAGAAGAAGCTTAGAGGTCGTACTTAGGTGTTGAGATTCAAATGCTGCCGTCGCCCAGGGCTTTTAGGGCTTGAATTCGTGTTGAAGCTGCTTACCATGTTCTTTGTTTTTCATTTTGTTGCCGCAATGATGTTGAAAGGGCAGCTGTTAACTTTGTACTTGTAGGCTCGCGGCTTATACTTATCGAGATGGGTTTTGACTCAGATACCATGCATCCAACCAATACCCATGAAGATGGCCTATTCGAAGGCACAAGGCTTTCATCGCGATTCTCAGTCAAATTGCCTCTTCAACATAAAACGAAAAATATCATTGAAGCACTTCATAACGACGCAACTTAAAACCCGTTAGCGCCACTACCACCTCCAGCTCCAAAGTCCTTCAAATGGTATAGCAAGACCTTTCCACGCGTGTTGCCGATTGCGACATACTCGCTCTGAGCAGAGAAATCGACCGCGGTGACGTGTCCCAAAGGCGTGCTCAATGTGGGCCAGTTTCCGAAGACCGTCAGCGAAGGCAGATGCACCTGAAAAAGAATAAAACAAGAAGGGCCATATTTATTTAGCATGAGCAGGCAAGATGGAGGAGGGATGAAGACGTACCAAACGCATGGCATCCTTTTTCTCTTTGCTTGCCATTGCGAGGATCTGCGCGTCGTGGTTGAATCGCAGTGTCGAAATTGGGGTCGTCAGATGGCCGAGAGCTTTTGCCAACTTGGGGTTCTTCGTTGCAGAAGATGAGAATGTGGTTTCGGTCTCGGAGGATCGTGGAATGGCAAATGAATCGGAGCCATAGACGTTGACGAAACCACTGCTCGAGCTAGCGAAGAGAAAGTCAGCCATGGAAATCATTCGAGATAATTTTTGAAAACAAAGAAAATCACTTACCCGATAGCCATATAACCATTAGCGCCGCCACCGCCCGCCAATACCCTACCAGCAGTCCGATATCCACCTTCGTCCTTCCACCGCCTTACACACCGCCTCTGCCCAACATCCCAAATATACACCTCCGCATCGCCCGTCATAACCGCAAGGTGCTTCTCATCATTTCCCGTACCCGCCTCGCCGCCCAGAACACCCTCCGCAGACGCCGATGGCACCCACCACAGGCTCTGAACGCCACCCCCGCCTCCGCCCCCACTGGAGGTGCACTTCAGCGACCCAATAACCTGCCCGGCGCCGCTCTTCCAGTCGACGAGGTGGACATTTCCGCCGCGGCCAGCGACCGCGAGGAGAGAGCCGGTGGAAGGCGAGAACGCGGTGTGCAGGATGCTCTCCGTGTTGCCGCCGCTGCCTCTGCCGCCGCCGCCCGAGGAGGCTTCGGCGCCTTTGCGCCGTCTTTTGGAGTTGGCGGCAGTGTTGGAATTGAAGGATGAGAGGGTGGTGGAGTCGTCGAAGCCCGTACCCCAGAGGCCGCGCCGGTGCAAAGTGCTGGTGCCTGTTTGGAGGTCATATGTGTAGAAGAAGGGGCGAGGACCGGTGAGGAGAAGACTGTTTCCTTGAGGGTGGAAGAGAACACTGGAGTTGGAGAGCAGCGGGAGAGAGGGTACGTGGAGAGTTGTTAGGAGAGGAGAAAGATGGCCGTCAATCTGGTGTACAAAAAATCGTCAATTGTGTCGTCGAATGAAATACAAGGTGTGCATTCGCAGAAAATAAAATTGAGAGTATTGAACTCACGTTAAATAGGCGGACCCGTCGATCTGCGGTAGCAACAGCAAGCACAGGAATAGCAGGTTTAGGGTGGAAAGCCAATACTTTGACTTCCCCGCTTCCAGAGCCTTGCACTGATTGGTTTGCATCGCGAACGCGTTCAATCGCCAGCGTCCCTTGAGGTATAACAACGTTCTTGCGACCTTTCTTCTTCGCCTCGGCAAGCACTCCACTCGTCGACGCCAGTAGATTTCCAACAGTATCTCCTTTCCCATCCACTCCTTCGTCGTCGCTATCATCTCCCTTGGCCTTTCTGCGCGTTTTTCGCGCCCAAGCAGGTTCAGGGTTAATACGCTCGAACTGTTCGCGTAGTCGCGTCTCGTATTCGCGCCCTGTGATTTCGTCTTCATCGATTGCCTGTCTTAATTTTCGCAGGCGCGTGGGGCCAGAAAGAAGAGAAACTTTTGCAGATGGTTGGGTGTCGGAAGGATCGGTCCATGCGGGACGTTTTGAGCGAGAGGAAGACAATAGTTTTGGGAACGATTTTTGTTTTGAGATCTTTTTTGGTGAAGTCGAAGATGAAGAGGCTTGCGAGTCGGAATCAGAGTCGTCCTCCGAGTTGGTATTTGATTCGGATTCAGAGCCAGAAGAGCTTGATTCAGCAAATTTGATTGCTTCATGGGATATAGGCCCATCGTCTACAAAGAATAACTAAGATTGTACGAATGCCGTGTTAGCTTATATATAAGGAGTGAGAAAGCAAAATACGCACATCTTGGTCCAAAAGATGTTGCATTCCTCGGCCTCCTTCGTCGATGTTTTCCTCGTCATCTTCTTCGTCTGTCTCCGTTTCCATCTTTCCTTTTCCTTTTTCCCTAGGAATATATTTGGTGCCGAACAGCATACTCTCCAGCTTTCTCTCCTCGTCATCTTTGCTTTCATCATCCAGCAGCATTTCTAGCCGTGCTTGCTTTTTTGATGCAGGAATTGCGGTTTCATCGCTTTTAGATGTCTTCTGACGCTTTCGTGGATGTTTTGGCATTATGAGAGAGCTAATTTACAGAAGCGGGCGAGGCGTCTGAGGTTTTGGATCAAGTACTACAGATACGAGCATTGGGAAAACTTTTCGGGATGTCGTATCACGTGAAAGTAACCCAACATTTGTGACGCGTCGCGTTTGCCAACTTACAACTTGCTTACAACTTTGCCGTTTGTTTTTTTTTCCGCCAGATTCTCTGTTGTCGCTTTCATTGCGGTACCCGACTCTATGGGATATCTGTCTCTCACTCCATGGAATTGAGAGCTCTCGGACTTTCACGAACTTTCATATTACCGATGAACTTCGGTATTCATTCGCTAAGCAATTTGTGAGCGATTTCCTGTCCTAATCAATGCGTTTTCTGCGTTATCTTATTGAAAGCGAGCATAGTTGAATGCTAAAGGGCTTGTAATACTCTTGAAGATATGGAACCATCGTTTATCCGCCATTTTAACCCTGCGTTACGGCTGCACTGCGGTTGAATACCCAGCATACACTTATTAATTTCTGACCTCTAATTAAAGCCTGGGTAAATTTCGAGGAAACATCTCCACTTTGAAGGACTGCGCTCCTCAGCCTGCGACTCCGATGATCACGATAATTCACTGGGCATGCTGCATTCAGTTCACGCCACGCTCGAAATTAGTCTATTGCCCCCTAATTTCTCATCGATTTCTTCTTGGTCGCCCATTCCCCACAGCCACACGATTCTCGGCACCCGAGTGACATCTGGCCTCATACTAATGGCGCTCGCGTTTTTATCTGGACAGAACAGCGTCACTTCGATGCTTCAGCTTCTTTTTTCCCTACCGGCAGCGGCCAGTCAGCTCCCAAGCATATCCACGACATGTCTGGAGTTTTCTCTGCTGCGGGCGCGAATGCTTCTCCAGAATCTCACTTGGCTGAGCGTGATATACATATCCTCGACGACAGCGAAGTGGACGTTGCGATCTTCGGATTGATCTCCGCTGCTCATCTCAAACACGCATGCAGTTTGCTTTGGCCGCCCTACCGACTTCTGTTTTTCGTATCCAATCTAAATTTGTTCTATTTTCTGGTTTTATTATACCGAGTGTCGGTCACCGAAAAACCCATCACCTCGTCTCCGGTCCTTGTCTGTGGTGTGGCTCCCATCATTTACTTGGTTGATTTCGTTCACATCCTCACTAGGACTTTGCCTGCAGTAGTTCTGTGCTTTCTTGACGTGTCCGCGCAGGATTTCTTCCCTGCTACATGTGCACTGTGCCTTTACGGTTACTCTGGAGCACAGGTGAGAGTTGGAATGCGCCTTATTATCTGCTTTCAATCAAAAAATTGTGAGAACATCCTTGGCTGCTCTGCGGAAACGTCACGAATAAAGCTATTCGCCTCCCTCCTTCTACCGCCTTCATTCGCCAAAACTATTATTCCAGATACCCTAATCGATTTAACGTCTATTTCCACCGATGCCTGCGTCCTCCCGTCGAAATCTATAACTAAAGTTTGGCTATGGTTGGCGTTGGGAAACCCACTCTATCCAAGGAGTAGATAGTGGTGATATTTCTGAAAGAACTTTATTTAAAAGTTGCTCGAGGTTCATTAATGTCACGATCTCCAAGTAGCACACAGATCAGAGCAAGAGGTCTGGCATTTTCCCACCTCGTGTCTGCGTGGAGGCTCATCATCCCGAAACGGGTATGTATCAGCTCATTCCAAGCCACCGTGGACCGGTGTTCTTGACAGCTGCAGCCAAGAAGTAGAGGATCAACGCTCTGCCTAAGGCATTGCGACCATTGGGTCTAGGTGTGGCGCAAAGTACAGGCGTACAAGGAGCATTGCGCGAGAGACTCGGGCGTTCTCTGGGCCATTTGGTGCTTCTAAGTCTAAGTCGCTTTAGTCTCCAGCGTCCACGGAGCAATGAAATCTAAGTAAGACGATAATCCATCTATCTATGATCCATCTCCCAACAGAATCTGACGAAGATGTCCCTTGATGTGTTCGGCCATGTTATTGTTACTATTTACGCCACCTTTTTCCGAATATAAGACTCATTCCATACTGACATCAGTCAGGTCATCTCAGCTCCCACTCAGAAGTACACGGTTCGTCATGATGGCGCATGTCGTGTTCTATATAAAGTAGAGATAGGACAGCATCTAAATGTTACACCGTTGTTATCTCAGTGTCAGTAACAATCAAAGATTCGCGTAAGATATCCACTTGACCTAGAGTCCTGAGGCTTACCGAAGAATTAAGTTTTGAAGACGTGATAATTGTTGGTCTACATCAGGATTTGAGCGCGCAATATTTTTACTCTTAGATAAATCCGAACAAAAGGTTGTGGGTGGAGGAAAGAGAGGGCCCACATGTTCGCTGTCACTAGCGGAGTAAGAGTAAGGCTACAATATAGACGAGTCTAATTTCTGGTATGTATGCCTATCCATCATTCCATAGAGTCCCTCGAGGAACCTTCTTGGAGAATATAAAGCGGCGGTAATCGCACAGAATATTGCTGTCAGAAGTCATCGTTATAAAGTTTGGAATATCCTAGTTTGTACCACGTCTTTGAATGTCTTTCGTTATGGTCGGCGTTAGAATGAAGGCTCCAAGTTGAACAGCGGTAGAACTACGTCAACTGCACCATTCAAGATGGTGTCTCTCTCACATTTCCCGCAGCGGCCCATTGACAGCACGGACTCTAATCATACTACAAGAATATAAATCCCAAGAAGGATAGCCGCGTGGTCTACACTGCGGATTAAACAAGTTAATTTGGTCAGCATAGCCCTCCCAGAATCCACGGAGGGAACAAGCTTGTATGTCATTTAATCTGGGAGTAATATTAGGGGTCCGCGTAGTATGCATGAAAACATAATTTCTAATGGAGATCAGCTCCCAATTAACCTATCGTACACACACATGTTTCCACTGAATGCGCCAGGGGCGAGTGGAGACCTCAGTGGCATTCGGTTATTACTCACAATATATTCGATTCTATGCCACAAATATATGGACCGATTACCACGCGACCATGGTGGCATGGGATTGTCGCTAGTACCTATGTTGGCAAATTTGGTGGGTCTGAACGCTGCGCTTTTGGTTCTCATTCAAATCGGAGGATTGTTCTGGTGATATTGATCGATGCGAGTATCAAGAAACTTTCGGAGAACAATTTCTGGACACGCTGAACGGGCGATATCGTTTGTTTTATCAGTAATGTAGTAACTTACATTCCTGTTCAACATTTGACTATATAGCATTGTGGCAAACTCCCTTATGAAGCCTAGAATATGCGTCAGTTATCGATATCCCCATATCTGGCGGACTGATTGAAGGTCATAACATACTGTGAATAAGTAACACGCCGAAGCCCCTTGCAACATATTGAACAACATATTGAATTCGACCGACATGTTCTCGATAGAATTTGCAAGCACATGAATTACGACGGGTATACCCTTGTGAACTTACATCCGGTATCGTCGTGGGCGGACACGGAAGAATCAGTAAGTATGGACCGCCAAACGCACATTTATTCCCACGTGCGCGCGAATATCCGCGCCCGCGCCATTTGGGCTCAGCTCACAAGAACACCGTCCTTACCCTTCGGTCCATCGTAGATAGCTAAATACTATGTATTGTAGTCTGTATAAACTGAAATAACACTGTCTTGACCTATACAAAAGCCCCCTGATGTCGTTGCCGACGTCTTTGGAAGCCGGACCGGGCCCATCAAATCATCGTCAACACTTTTGAACTATTAGAATTTCAAGACAGAGATATACTTATAAGTATATATGTTCAGAGGGATTGAGAAAATAGCAACCTTGCATAACAATTTGGTGAATAATGGTTTCAGGGCTGAACAATGCTGCCTGTAGAAAAGACAAACATGTAGTGGGTTATAGTAGGAACTTGGTAGGAACCATAGATGCAAATGAGTAGGATGTGGGATGCACTGTGGCAGCATGTAATCTGTCATATTTTGTCTCATTTTTATAGGCTCCAATATACATTATAATCCGAATCTCCCTTTCGATAGTGCGAAATGAAATTTGAATTATTATCTACCTCCAGATTCATGTCCGAAAAGAAATACCTTAAATCAATGGGGCCTCCAGTGGAAATTTCGAAGCAAAATATATTGATTACTTGAAAACTACATGGGGTATCTGGATAATTGGTTCTGTTTGAAATTCTGCTACTTCGCTGCAACTCTGAAGTGACGGTCAACAGTTAATTTATGGGCCTGGCCTGGGATGTCAGTGACAATATCGGGGCATTGTATAGGTCAAGACAGTGTTATTTCACTTTATATGAACTACACTACATAGAATCAAGCTACCTACGATGGTCCGAAGGGTAAGGGCGGCGTTCTCATGAGCTGAGCCCAATTGGCGCGGGCGCGGACATTCGCGCGCACGTGGGAATAAATGTGCGTTTGGCGGTCCATACAGTAAGTATGTACTTAGTACACTTGTACAATTCCTCACATCAGAATAATGTCTGAATTTTCATCACATGCTAGGTACATACTTAGATCAAGCAACAGAAAAATGACCATATCATATGGAGTGAAATTGAGGTGTTATGTAGCCGCCGCCGTTGATAGGTGTTAGTCTTTCATATGTTATCAGTGGATGAATGGAAACAGAGCCGAAGTGCTGAATACGGTATTCCAAATGCGCAGATTAGATGGGCCTAGTTTAAACATGTGAAGCTGGCGAAAGTCTTCTGGCGGCTCCGGCGACACGCACGATGGCTGGAAAAACTGAAAAAAGACTTGTCGACTAGAAACAGTCTGGAGTTGAGATGATAAAAGTATCCGACTTGTTTGGGTGTATTGAGCATCCCCTTCCTGGTCGGATCCAGGGCAACAGATCGGGCAATGCGTCGATCTTGTTGGATCCGGTTTGGTGCGTGTGGAAGATGAAAGAGTGTATGGCGGAGCCCCGGATCTCTGAGAGAAGGTTGATGGTGTGTAAAATTCCTTTCCTGGTGATAGTCATTCCTGCGAACGTCCAGACTAATCTGGTTTCAAATCTCCGTGGGCCTGGGTGGCGGCTGGTGGCGGTGTCCCCAACACTGCGAAATCAGGAACCGTCCAGCGTTGTTCTTTCTCTTCCTTCACCATGAAGCATGATCACTTAGTCGCAAAGTAAACTCGGCTTGCTTATTCTTGGAACCCTTTATCCACCTGTTCGGAATCGAGGAGCCTATGGGCATTATCTAAATGACAAACAAACGTGCTGCACACGAAGTACACGGCCTCGCTTCTGGTTATACTTGATCTCGTTACTCGCTGTCCTGCGCATGTATATGTGAGGAGGCTTTGTTCCTAAACCCAACTTGTGGCTTCAATCCCCAAAAGCTCGGTAGCCCATTCTTCGCGTCACTACGTCTGGGATCCGATGGACGCGCCCTTGAAAGTAATTCTGGCTGTACCTAATTTTGTGAGTCGGGGACTTTGCCTTATCGACTCCTCACATTTTGAAGGATACACAAGCATAAGCTCTTGTTATTTGTAGGCTGGAAGCTTCGAAGGGAACAGCTAGGAACTGCAACAACTCCCCGATTTGGTTCAGCTCCATTCTGGACATTGCTGGTCGATTCTGTCCTGTCTGTCCTGAAGCTGTAATGAAAGCGGCTAAATCATACCCTAAAGGCTGCAAAAGAATTACACTGCTAAAGCACACTGACGAATTTTATGGTATCGCCGCACGCGCATACTGATATCGATATCAGTTCGGCTCCATTTCCGTTCTCTCACCCTTTGCTCGTGCCTTCTGAGTCTCATGAAGCTTGCAACACGCCCAATCCCTCGGCCTGCTCATCCATTGCTATACCCGTTCGCATATTGCATGTCCACATGTTATGGCAATTCCCGTTTACGCTCTACCAAGGCTCTACACATCACCAGTCCATCTTGACAGGGATTTCGATTAGCAACGTATACCGCGACTACATAACAGCGCTATTTCTACGGCTGTTCTTGACGAGCTGATACGTCTCATTCATCAAGCGATGGTGATGTTCTTTGCTTGGAAGTGTGAAGGGATAACCCAAACGTGTTAACCCTTGGGTTAGCATGGTGCCGTCATCCAGCTAAGTCCCCCGACTCCGAAAATAGTTATTGTTGGGTGATAGCTACTTATCCCATTTTACCATGCATCAATCAGCCCCTTCCGCCTGCCCTTCGATACCTTGGGTGCCATCAGTCACGTCCTCGGTCCTGTACTTATATGGGATGCACTAGCTCATTGCACTTATACCGAGTGGTTAAATTTAGAATTACTTTGCCAACAACAGACGGATTTCTCACTCCTTACTGCATGGTCGGTATCCATAAGCATGTCCATTGTTCACGAGAATCATACTGTCATTGAACGTAGGCTGTAGTTGGATTTGTATATGGTACAGCTTCTCATCGATGTTTCTGTTGTTTTTGTAAGCATCATGGATATTTCCTTTGAGATCTTTGACATTGTGAAGACCCTCTGCTTCCGTGCTTCCATCCGTTCGGTGTTGTTGCCGCCGCCGTCTTACTGCGTAGAACATTTATACTGACCCCATTTCTACACGTCCACATCCCGGATCGCGTTTGAATATTGGATATCGAGTTTTCTATCTTCAAGCATGTTTGACATTGACAGACCACCGGTGATTATTGGTATTAATCATCTGTGCGAAGGAAATTCGAAGGCAGTGCCCCGGATTGAAAGTGGATGCAATTCCCAATGCCCACACACCGCGGACGCTGTATTTTTCGTACATCTAGCCTATTACAGAGTTATCGTAGTGGCTGAGGCATGAGGAGAATTGTTATGGTCCAATTTTGCAAGGAGATGAGATGAATCAAAGAATGGAGATGAACCTCTGATTGAGTTCCGTGGGCTTGTAACCGCAATCAGAGTCGGAGCGCATAGAAATCGAACGCTATTGTAACGGAAATTTTTACCTACGTGTACATGCAGCTGCTCAAGACTCGGGCAGATTCTTGGATTTGTTCATAACAGCTGGACGTTAAGTCTCGCATGTACACGGGCGCTGGACATATGTTTACTTGCAGATAGGCGGTGGTTCTCTTCAATTTGACCCGACGCACGTTAAGTACCAGTTCTTCTTAGGGGTATATATTGGGGTATACATTTCCATAAACTACTTCAAGCATCCCTGATCAGAAACGACAAGCTTCGTTTTCAGCAATGATGAATGAGCAGAGCACTATCAGAGAGTGAATGGTTCAAAAAACATTCTATGCATTCCGGTACCAAGTTCATATCAAAATTCGTCACCGCCGACTTGGAGAGCCTCAACCTTTGTACTTCAGTGAGCATAAAATCGAGGAGAATAATTAACGTCTGATGCCGGACATGATATTTTGTGTGCGTATTCCAAAAGATCAGCGCTGAGCGAACTGCGTTTTAACTGAGCGCGATTGCGTGGCCAACATTTACTTATAGTATGTTCTCAGTCAGTTCAGCTGGCTATTATTATGTTTAATCTACGTGGTCGGCGTGGATAAGTAGTGCTTTGGGTATAGGTTAGAGTTGATGTAGCATCACTCCGTTATGCAAATGATACAATATATTCTAGCCTCCATAAAGGATCCGCAAATTTGACTGAATGATAATGATTCGGGAGGTCCACGGAGGTTTGAAGAAGACGGATGGCTGGCATTTGATTGATCACGCTCCTCAGCGCTCGCCGCTCACAGATGTAGACTTCTTTCTTACGCGGAGAGCTATCTAAAGCGTTACAGAGTCAATAAATTTTTTGGGGGGTTATATTGGTATGCAACATCTTCAAGGCTTTCGGGCCAATCTTTGACTCCTATCGCTAGCAATTCATATCCTTATTGAACTTCTAAGGCATTTCGTCCAACGTCTATATTACGGCGGCTGAGATACGATGGCGGGAGTCACACTTTGGGTACTCTGTGCCTCTTAAACCGATTAGGTATGACCAGATCTTTTTAATGGAAAGGGCTATTAAGGTCTTACCTGACATTTGTCTGGCAAAATTAACTGGGGAGCTATGCTCCGGTATCACATCTTTACCAGGCATAGTGTGCTATCCTACTTGTGCCGTGAAGCCTCGTGTAATAATATGGCATTCAAAAAACGAGTCGCCCATGCGTTATCTCAAAGACTTGGGTATGGCCGGATGACCGGTGGCATGGATCGTGCGTGTTACATTTATTCGATGGACATGCATACATGTGTATGAGGAGGGCTCCGAGTTTGACTCTTACAATGAAAGTCCGCGCCAGTACCAAGAGGCTAAGGAAACGATGAATGCTGTACCGCGAATTGAAGAACCGTGTGTAAAAGAGGTAAGTATATGGCACACCCACAGTGCAAGCTATGCGCGCAGTGTGACGATCATTTGTTGAACTTCGAAGGTGTGCTTATATTACCCAGGCTGCAGAGCTCAGTACTCAGTCGTGTGTGTGAAAGTCTATTTGAGTTTAGGTAGATGCAGCAAATGGAGAACGTCTGGTTGAACAAGTATAACAATGACCGGAAATCCATATGGTCTACTACCCATTTCATACTCAACGTAGCCACAGCAAGTATTCTCAAAGCAGACTAGAAAGTCATCGTTGCCGTGTAATTTGACATTTTGCAATCGATGAAATGACGACACAACAATAAATGAACCTTTGCAAAGCACGCTCACAATGGAACTTCTGTGGTCGGAATGAACTTAATAAGGAGGAAGTCCCCAAAAGTTGTACGTTTAAACGTTTCTAGCTAGCGCTCTCCGCTCTCCGACGTTTTCGACAAGTTTTCGATAATCTCCAACCCCATAAGCAAACCTCAATGCGCTACCCTCGCGCACCCAAACTTCTACATAAGCGAAGTCAAGGAAAAAGATGATCAACGAAAATAAGCGCCAGAGCTACAGTGGCATGGATCGGACCGAACCTTGCAAATTGAGATTGAGCGCCTGAATAACTCAGCTCAGTTAATTACATAATCGCTGAGGTTGCTAATCTCACGGTCATTGCCGATGTCATGATGGAAAACAAAATCATTTTGCAGAGCCAAATTTGGGATATCTCCTGGCTAAGGAATATGCACACCGCCACAGCATGGCAATTTTAGTCGTGATCGATCAGAATCGGGTATCCAGAAACGGTTAAGAACACCGGAATAGGTCATAGCCCTTCAGGCTTTTTCTGACTCAAGAGTTGTCATCTTTTCGCTGCTTTCATTCTTTTACGAGTCTACGTGTTCATTTTGCATGAACAGTTTTTTTATGACTCTTGCGTACAATCTTTTCTCCGTGGTTCAATCTTGAGTCGCTCTGATCATGCAAATGTTATAATGTATAGTGCTTCTGATTTTATCCGAATTATTGGATTAGCCACCAGGGGATACTCATTTTGCTTAATTACCTTCCAAGCCATAAGCTTGATGCTGCTTGATGTCCACACTTGTCCACAGTGTTTAGTACCGGCCCAGTTCCAATTATGTTAAGTATCATAGATCTGAAATGCACATCTTATGTATGTTTGCCACTTCCGCAATGGAAAGTAGCGGAAAGATCAATTTGAATTCTTGTACCACAGGGATGTCAGAAAGTCAAACTCGCACGAAAAGTCTGCCTCAGTGTTATTGTCGCCGTGAATGATCAGCCTGTCCTCATGGTCTTGTGCTGGGAGATAGAGGAGCTACGTGTGTAGACAACGCCTCAAATTTAGTATAAGTTCCGTGAGCACCAAGACCCAAGGATGAGAGTGAATGGATACCGTAAGGGAATTCGGCGTAGAGGCCGAGCTGTGTTATATAGACGGAGAGTTAGAACTATATGAGAAGGCCCGTGGTAGCCCGTGGTGCAGGTCCAGATACCAAGGCATAATTATGCCCTCACAAATGCGATAGATATCGGTGGAAAATCCGAGACCCCTGATGGATAGAAGAGACGACATCGAGCACATACTTCCATCACAAACGTCAAATACTGCATGGAATCTTCGAAGCACTTGAGATATACAGATATGTCTCATCAAAGATTTTGTATCCTCCTAATCAGTAGCCTTCACAGCAGCGACGACGAACCACGTCCCAGGATGCGAGCCCTCACCAGAAGCTCGGTGCAAGTTCAACAACACGTATGGATGATTTGTACTCGGGCCATTCGTGGAGATTGAACATCGCAATGCGATGAATGAACGCGTGCGTATCTAGCACCACTTAGCCAAATGCATTTACATTTCTCTTTCGCGTTTTGTTCCAGTCAGAGTGCCCCAATTGTTTTCACAAGCCTCGACTACGGTAGACTGAGTACAGGCGAAAAGAAGGGCTATAGAATCCGAGGAGCGAGATTTGTAGTCGAGAAGGCTAGGGAAGGCGAGATGCAGGCATGTACGGTAGGCGAGACCGACACGGTTCGATTTTCCGTTTTCAATTCTCACATCACTTCATATGTTCCCACCATTGTAGTCCCGAAATACATTTTTGCCCAGAGTCATCAAACGTGCCACACTCCTTAGAGCGCGTCCGAGCTTAATCAAGTCTGAAGAGTTAGATTGAGATCAATTACTGGCTAGAGAACTCCTCAAAACACTCTGGATTCTGAACTAGTAATGCCCAGTCAACATTTTATTGACGTAGTACTAGACTTGTACTAGACAGTAGTACTAAGCGGCATCCGTATATTCAAGACCATCTTCAACTTGAAGTGGATCACCCTGGTTGTCATCGATTTCCTCCGAGTCATCAGAGTCTTCGCTCCCAGCTTTCTCATCACTAGCCACATGCTTTTCGTGCAACCCAAGACCACGACAGACCATACCACAAGTATGATCCCGTAAGAATGATTCAATTCCCTCGATACCGAAGTCACCGATCCCTGTATCACTATGATTATGAAGAACCGTAGATTAGTTCATGTCAATAAGGGTTCATGGTAGATGACTTACCCAGCATTGCTATGAGTCATCACATCGAATAGAACCATTGTGTCCTTGCCATTGATGTGGCTGGTAGTACCTTGATATTAATATCATGAGATTCATGCAAAGTTCCGAAGAGATGCTAGTGGTGGCAGCACATACCTTGGATGTCCGCCATTACACGGGAACCCTTGCTTGTAAGGTAGACAAAATGTGCAAATGCATAAATAGTCAGACCAAGCATGTCCTTACGAGTTGCAGGATGTTTCAAGGTACCACTGAACTTGATTACGGTGGATGGTCTCTTGGGTTCAATTAGCCAGCAAACCAATGGTTTTCCCAACTCATCCGCTTTTCCAGATGCCTGAGATCGAGGATAAGACAATTCCTTTCCCACAAAGGCGGTAGAGAATTGAATGTCTTGGGCGATGTAATGTTAGTGAGAAATACGGGAAACCAGAGAAAGAATTAGACGCACTTTTGTCAATTTCGACATCTGAATACTCCAGACGGGCACAGTACTTATAAAACTCTTTTAAGAACCAAGCTCCTTCGGCGAGGCGGAGGCCTTCGTTTTCAATGGCATCTTGATGCTCGTATTCCTCGGGTACTTGATTCTCATCGTCCACTCGAATGTTGGAGTCCAAGCGAAAGAATCGTTTTGCAACGAGATGATCTCCATTTTCGACGTAAAGCTATAAATTGCAAGGCCCGCATTACTTCGCAAATCACAAGAAGTATGAAATGAAGTAATACTCACATCATATGCAAGCTTCATGCTTCCACGACCGAATGGTTTACTATTCAGTGATCCGACAAGAGTGTTACCGGTGCCCAAAATGCTCGGGGCTCCTCTAGCACTCGCAACGCAGACGTGTTTCTCTAATTTAACCTCGTTGCAACTAGCGCGTGTCTCAAGAATAGTACCGATGCGACGAGCCCTTGTAGACACATTGAACTCCGACTGGAAGATTGAGCTGCCTGGAATTAAAGTGGAGATCTTTTTCAGACTCTAGAATCAGAGAATCACAAAAAACTTGCCTTCTGATGCCTTTACTTGTTTTGCCTTAGCAGAAGTCAGCGACGCAGTTGAGTCATTTCGATTCCTTTTCTTCTGCAGAGAAGCCGCCATATAAGATGAATTTTCTTCGTCAATTCTTCCCTGAGTACGACGGAACCACTATTCAAATTTAAAGTGGAAATTAGTCTCGTTGGGCTATATTAAAGCATAAAATAGAGGCAACTTACCGCGGTATGGTCAATATAGATTTCCAGAAACAGTTTGGGCCCTTTCTGGCCCTTCATTGGACCTTTGAAGAAGGTAGGAATATCTGAGTTTCTAATCGCCGCATTGCCACCTTCCGAAGGCCGGTTGTAATAATCATAAAAATCTCGGGCAGAGAGATTAGCGGTATTGGGATCAAGAGTCCGATTTCCACTCCACCGAAAGGACGTTTCCTCACTTGTTTTTGTAAGAATAGGGAACGATATTAGTAAACAGGCAGATATTCAGAGGTTTTAATCTTACGGTTGTATGACTGAACCATTAGATCTTGCCCAGTCAATGTTGATGGTTGCAAGAATATCCGCCTTGATATCTAAACGTGGATATCCATTAAATAATAAAGTAGAAACTCCCGGGATAATGTCAAGAGTTAAGTACCTGACATAAAGCGAGACATAGCATGTTTCCTAATTCCTGCTCCGAGGTTGGGATCTATTCTCTTCGGGACATTACTGCAGCGAACCTACGAGGATAGGATCACCATCAAAGTTCAAGACAGTAGGCATGTTCTTCACTTACCTGCCATCCAATCGAAACTTTTTCCTCACCAGGAGCACCACCGCCATGCTCATGATGTAAGAGAGACTGTGTCGTATTCAAGGTTCCAATGTCAGCAGTAGTTACACCTGAACGCAAAGTTGTAGAAGGCTGAGCCTGTTTCCCAAATCTTTCACGGACTGCAGCAGATCGAGCCTGCGTTGTCTCGTTGACTGCATTCTGAACCATACGTTTCGGATATAACGGCTGAGCTTGACTAGTAGTAACCGTTTGACCAGACTGGGGATCAGCAAGGGGTTCCTCAACCCTCTGTCCAAAGGCTGATAATCATATTTCAGAGAGTTGGCCATAAAAAAATAGCAGAGAAGACGTACTGCGTTGTTGTTGCACATCCACCTCAGCTGGAGTACCCCGAACACATGCTAGCGAACCACATGTTAATTCTCCTGCCCAAGCCACCATTGTAGCTGTTGCTGAGCGCATATTACGGCGTGTAACGCCACACTTGACGCACTGCGGCCATTTCTTATATTGTAAATTAAGATTAGAAATTATGATAAGAACCGTTATACGGCTTACCTGCGCTTCGTTATAATCAACAGAATCAATCGGATACTGAGCAAGTTTGACACATTTTGGACAGTCGCCATGAGAATGACGGAGAGGAAAAGTATTGCCACATCCTTCACAGGCAACAGGCTCGGAAAGTTCTGGAGGTGGCATGTTAGACATAGTAAACTCTTCGTTGAGCTCGCTGTAGCTTATCGTACTCCCCTGCCCTTTTATACAAATAATTTCTGCCCCATTGCGGTACTCCACAATAATTCAAACGTAATTCCTCCACAATATTTTGAGGTTCAAGGCATGAGGCAGTAAAATACGGAATATCTTGCCTCGTTGTTTGAAATATGACTCGTATGCATTTCAATGATGCTCTTTGTTGGATTTTGAGTGTTCTTAAAAATATGCTAGAGCACTTCAAGCCTTGTTTAAGATACCCGCAGTAGTTTACGGTGATCAGTCTTTATTCCCATCGCGGTACTCCACAATAATTCAAACTAATTCCTCCACAATAATCCAAAGTTCAAGTCATGAGGCGGTAAAATGTGGAATATCTTGCCTCATTGTCTGAAATATGACTCGTATGCATTTCAATGATGCTCTTTGTTGGGTTTTGGGTGTTCTTAAAAATGTGCTAGAGCGCTTCAAGCCTCGTTTAAGATATCCGCAGCAGTGACCATGCTTTATTTTCCGCGTCATAGAATCAATACCGTCATACGGCCAGGCTCAGTACCACCTTATAAATTCAACATTTGTATGCATCAAGATTCAATTATGCCTAAACCTATCTAAACAATTCCTACTACGTGAACTAACCGTTCCTATTATGGTGAATAAAAAAGGCGTGAATGGCTCTGGCCAAAAAAACTGTGAGCCATATTCCAAGTGGCTTTGAGTCTGTAGTAACTCTTCTAACCGTCCAAAATGTTAACAAAGATCCGCCGGATGAAGAACTTAACAAGACATTGTTAAAGTATTCTCTCCAAGGCCTTCAGCAGACACAGAAGCTAGCGCGGTTGATTTTGGATCATAATTTGGAGATTGGGTCCGTGTTGCATACACTCACAATTTCCATCTCATATATGCTGAATTTTATTCTACTAAGTATATCCAAGCTTAACCAACTAGAACGGAAATTTGACATTCCTTCAGTTCGCCGAAATAAGCTAGCTCCCGAGGAGATCGTCCAAATAGTCCTTGATGAAGTCGACAAAGACATAACACAGAACAACGGACCTAACTATTTCCAAGGAAGACTCAAAGATCATGGTATTAAAATTCCTCGGTATGTGGTCAAAATATTTATTGCCTCAGATTGTATTGCTAACCGTCTTTGAGGGTATAAAGGGACCGCATCAGAGGTATTATGCGCGAGCATTATCCAGAAGGTGCAGCAAAGCGATATCCTGGTACAAAAAAACTTCGCGTCAATCGGCAGCCATTATCGGCGCTTGGACCATACCATGAGATCGCGGCAGATGGGCATGAGAAGTTAGGCGCTCTAGCATTGCAGATGGGTGGCCTAGGGCTTCCAATTTATGCCTACCGGGATAAATGGAGTGGTGATTTATTCAAAGCTGATGTTATCCCTGATTGTCGCTCTCCAGGCGCATGTGGATATCTCTACCTTGATCTTCTTGAGAAGCTCGGAGGTATGTGTATAAGATTAAAAATGGAGCACTAATCAAACAGGTATCGAATTTTAGGTATGCCGCAACAGCTTAATCTCGACAAAGGATCCGAGATTGGTTGGCAAGTTGCATTTCAAACAAGTCTACGGTGCGCATTCATGTTTGAATTATACTTTAATTTGATCATTCATCATTTCATGACTTGGGCAGCGACATCTTCGCGCCTCAGATTGACCCGGACTTCTACCCAAGTGTTGCATTGCTAAAAAGTGTTCATAACATTGTCATCGAATCATTATGGGGATGGCTTCGTGAAAAAACTGGTTATAATCTACGCGAGGTTATTCTGCAAGGGAAGTCTGACCGACTTATCAATCCTGATGTGATTTATCATCGGTGCGTCATGTATAGTGGCTGTCTTCCATGATCTTATCGGTTATATTCAGGCATCTATTCTATTGGATCTTTGTTCCAATCGTTCAAACAGCACTTGATGAGTTCTGTGTCTGGTGGAACCAACACACCGTGCGCCGGCAACCCGATAAAGACATGCCTTCTGGTCATGTACCGCAAGACGCCCTTGAACATCCTCAGCTATTCGGAGGACTTGACTGTCTCATTCGCTTACCCAAGGACACAGTCGAAAACTTGCGTCAATACCTTGCTGAGGAAGTTGGACCTAGGGAGAAATTTCAGCAATTCTTTCCAAATGAATTCATGTTAGTAGCCACTCAAGTTCATTCAGCGCTTGGTAGTCCAGAGATATCTTTATTGACAGCTTGGAGTATTTTTGCAAAGATGTCCGATGTAATCGAATCAGATCACTTGTTCTGAGAAATATATAGCAGTGTTTTATCTTGGCGTATGCACATATTGTAAATTTGTATGGGATACAATAGTTAGTATATATTCAATTTTGCGCGCACCTACGCTTCACTAATGCAGTGGCCCGTTGATCTCGATGGATATTTCAGACGGGCCAGCAAGCGCAGCCGCGCTCCTCGCTGTGCCTACGCCCACGCGTTTCCGCCGCCCATCGATCTAATCGTCGTCGTCGTCGGCGGCGGCGGCGGCGGCGGACGCAGTGCTTGGGCAGTATCCCAGGAACAGCACCAGTGCGCCATGCAGCCCAAGCTGCTGCCGCATCCGCATCTGCACCTGCGGCCGTCGACTAGCAACACCAACCTCTGCTCGGATGCCTCGACAATCAGCAGCGGCGTCCGCTGGCAAAACGGCGGCGACGGCGACGACACTGTCCTATTAGCGCCAACTACCACGATGTCGCCTCCCACCACATCGACATCCCAATGATTCCATGCTCCGACGATGCCGAAATTCGAATCGACGACTACGCTCTACAATGCAATATCGATGGTGGCCGCAAGCCTCAAGTAGCCGAAAATGGGTATCGACCATCGAAGATGGCAAGGGGAATGCGAATGCGAGGTTCAAAGTAGTTATAGGTTGGCAAATGTAGCATAAAACATACACATTACATTGGTTCTCATGCGACTGCGTCTGAAATATAAGGGTGATGGGTCTACCACCAGCATGAGTGAAACGGAAAGGGGTAGGTCAATTTGAGGTCAATGCCCGATGTTCCATGTTCTCGTCGTGTTACACCCTGCGCTTCGACGAGCGTCCTAATTCCAGCATCAATCCAGCATCACCAGTGAATTCTACAAAAGCAGACCTCGCTTCGATGTCCTCTTCACTTGTGCACATCTTATGCACACTCGCCCACACTCATGCACCACTTACTCGTCAATATAGTACTCAATATTACCAGCTGTATTTTCTACGCACTCAATACGCATTCCAAACGCACTCAGCAAGTGAGCCTACCTGCGTGAGAATTTGATTATGCAAGTCTCGCTTCCTCGCACATATCAAAAGCAACGACTTTAAGGTAATATAGAAACAGGGAAGAGGTCCACATTCCCTCAGAATTTTTGCTGATATGTAAACTTCTTATGTCAAACAATGTGGCAAAATTGGCCGTTTAAGATTTCATTGAGGCAGAGTGACCAGGTCCTAGGCTTAAGTTTTGGGTCAAATGTGACACTCATCATTCATGTTACTTAAATGCCACGCAAACTTGAAGAGTGCGCGAAATCTGCATCGACACAATTATCTCGTTAATAACACCGTAGATACATTTGAGATGAGGTATATATATCTGGAAAATTGCTTTTGTGGGGGCTGGATGCCGCGGAAATGAGAAATCCCGACGAAGATTATATATGTATAATGTAGTATACATATATAAACACATTGCACCGTCTATTCCATCGAAATAAAGCGAATACAGAGAACAAGGGCTGGCACCAAGCTGGCACGGCCCAAACAATCTCTCGTGTACCTTGCGGGTAGCCTGCGGTAGTAGCGTGTACTTATGCGACATTTGTGCAACACTTGCGCGATGGTTGTGTGCAAGTGCGCAAGACACCGCGCAAATATGTGTGTGCCTGATGCTAAGCATTACATGCAGTTCATACAACCTTCTTATATTAGCAGTAAATTTCCCGAGCTTCAGAGCTCTCCGACATGCATCGAACGCGCTCTGAGGAGTGTTTGATGACTCTCGGCAAAAATGTACTTCGGGACAATGGTGGGAACATATGAAGTGATGTGAAAAGTGAAAACGGAAAATCGAACCGTGTCGGTCTCGCCTACCGTAGGGCATGTATGAAGATGGCGAGTTGCGAAATGTAAATTGTACACCCAGATTGAGACCTCATCCGAAGACCTAGCATCAGGATCATATGGATTTGCGCGCGACGCTCCATGCCTCTATGTACAACCCACAAGCGACGACGCCACAGAACACAGGGGGGTCCGAATGTCAAGTGGTGTAACATATCAGATAGGGTTCGTTATTCCGGCGGGGCGAGCTTACGGCGTCAGAGGTCTAATGAGTGCGTGCAGAATTTAGTTGAACAATTCTGCTTGATTGTCAAGGCCCGATGGCGGAGCTTACTTTGCGTATGAGCTAAAGTGGTACCTATTGAATAGTCAAGCATATTTTTGATTCTTGGAGCATACCCGTGGCACGGTGGGGGTAATACACAAAACTGAAGTTATACCTGCAATCGGGGACAGAAACTTCGGGAATGGCGGGTGAGATGGAATGCAACTCCCAAGTGAAAGCCCATAACGGCGAAACAAACGGCAGGTAGACATCATACATACGCCAGATAGACGCATTAGGGTCGACAGACTCGGATAGCTACGCTGTTGTGCGATTTGCTTCGGAAGAACTTGCATGAACGAGGGTGCGCGCGTTTCTTGCACAAGGGTAAGATATGTATTCCATTATGATTTACATTGATAGAAAGAATACAAGTGCAGCCAGCTATCCTAGAACCGGAGTTGAACAAGCACAGAACGAATCGAGAATTCGAGCATGACAGGGAGATTCAACGCCCCGAAAATTTCAGAAGTTCAACGGAGAGAATCTGGTGGTTTAGCGACCAGAAGCATGCGCGAATAGCCCGTAGACTTGATGCTGTGCCGTTTCACGCGCAGTGTCCCAGAGAGCATAGAGAACATGAAAGGAGCCGGCACGTCGACAACGCAGGGTGGATTTTACAGAGTTTACGACGACGAGGAGAGGAAGTCGACTGGGAGAGTCCGCACGTGATGAAGCGTCCGAGACAGGAAAAAAGATAAGGGTAAGGCTATGGGGAATCCCTGGGGAATCCCCTTGCCGTGAATGCCGAGCAGTCCCATCAATTTTAAGATCATTAATAGAAAGGGTTATTTTCACATTGATAACCTACAAACTAAATCAAAAGATTTAAAATTTAAATACGTAATGCGAAAATGAGAAAAGGATTGTTTCTTTTCATGAGTGTTTTGGATCGGGCATGTAGTGGTGACGTTAGAACGATATCGATTGAGTGTAGTGGGACTTTTGTCTGGATAGTGCCAAGTTGTGACGTGCGGTTGTTCACCCAGACTCAGTAAATATAAGCATCTACGTGTTGAGTAGATTCAGATGAGGGTGAATGATGGCGACGCGCTAGATGGGGGATGAGATGAGGGGCCCTGTGTCGGAGTTGGACTTGTAAGAATTTCTGTCTACGTTCTATTCATTGCCTGGTTGGTGCGTTCCCTGCCATTTGCCATTTGGCTCTGCTCCCTTCCCTGCAGCCGTAACGAGACAACAAGTCCACCTCCTATCACCCGTGTGCGGGATCAATCCTCAGATTCGGAACATACCAGCGCTCTGTTAGGCTGCAGTGACAAAATGTGATGATTATTTGCCTGCTATTCTGCGTCGGATGCTCCCAGCCCTGCCCATATTTGGTGTCTTTCGCCGTGTTCGGGCACCGGTTTATCTCGCGAACCTAATACTTGATGACCCAATCCACACCGCATCGCTTAGTTGTCCGCGCTCCGTTGCTGGATGCGGCGGTGACGAGAGAGATGGTGTAACTCAGCGTTGATTCAGAAGTAGAGCCGGCGGACGATCCAATTGACTAAATTTCGTTCCATTCTAATCTGTGCTGTGCCCCTTGACCAAATGCATCGGCAATGAATTGAGTTTACGCTGTTGCGATCTTGTTCAGGCTGAATTCGCAAACGAATGCGTGACAAGACATCGAAGGCCTTTCCTTCCTTGGATTCTCGTTTGACGCGGTCGCCACCTTCGCCTCAAACCCAAAAGTGCAACAGGCTCCTTTGCCCCTTCGCTTCCTTACGCAGCTAGTGATACAAACTACCGAATGCGGCAAGCACCCCCAGCAGCGAATATACTTGGATAGATGTCCTTCGGTTTTACACGCACTCAGAGTCAGACCAGATGGGTCCATAAGAGCCGAAGGCTAAGTCGGGAAGTGATTCCCCTGTTCGTCCTCTGAGCCATAAGTTGGAACGGGTTACGTCTGTGCGAGATGCAGAGATGCGCAGCGCGCGTGTCGCTGGGCTGAGCCAGTTCTTTTTTTAAATTGAGCAAAATTTCTCGTGGGTTCGTGCTTTGCCGCTTTGCAGCGAAAGCAGACTGATCGCCCAACTCCAAGTGCATGCGAGGGTGGGGTGGCTGGTTCTGTTTTAGGCCGCTGGGGCTTTTTGGGCTTTTTTCCGGAGGTTTAGCAGTGGATGCGGGTGGAAGATCTGACGTGCACCCCCTAGCGTGGGCATGCGCCGGAAAATGATAACCTTGTTTTCATGCAAATGTGACTAATTTGGGTATATCTGCAATGGACGCATCTGGATATTATTTGCGTGATCCATCCTGTAATCGTCCCGATATATCCAGTGCCCGCCCCCGGCCTGAGCCTGTACGCTCTACCGTCCGTGACCCGTCCCTCTTTGAATTAGAATCTATCTTTCCAACCTTCCTTTATATCATATCCCTCCTTTTTTTCTTCTATTCCGTTCGTTCCCTGGCCGGCCCCTCAACGATCCTCAGTGCCCTTTAACGACCTCCCCACGACGCCCAATCATTTGCCAGTGTGCTATGGCCTTTTATACCGCCGCATCTCACCTGAATCTCGCCCGCACCCCCGACGTATTTACCAACGCCTTTACTCTCCAGAGCTGTCAAGGCTCTTCCGCAGCGTACTCAGCGTCCAATAGCACCGACGCTGCCTTCTCTTCGTCCGAGTCGTCCTCGTCGAACCCGACGTCACCGTATTCATACAAGACATCCAGGTCGCGGACACACCAACACCTAGACAATAGCGCGATGAACGCGACGTCTTCGTCGAATCCTTCTACTGCGGCGGGATCCTCAATACGTGGCGCGGCAGACCTCCTCCAAAACACATTTGCGCTCGCGAGCAAGCCCTGGCGGACCGCCTCGTCCTCGTCGCTCGCTACAGCCTCTTCCTCAGGTCTGAAACAAGACACAATGCTCACCCCGCCAATGACGTCGACGTTCTCTTCGCGGACGATGATGGGCGGTGCGAGTGCCGGCTCCAGTGTAAATGCAGGGATGGGCTATAGTAGCGGCGGCGCGGCGGCGAACTCGGGATCGACGCTGGCGCCCGCACTAACGTATCCGGGGTCTGGTCCCGGAGCGGCCACTCTCACTACTCCGACGAGCATGGTGGTAGAGGAGGCGACGATAAGCGCGAACACTAGCGCCGTTAGGCGCAGCGATGAGTCGCACTCGCACCACCAGACCCAGCCGTACCACCACACCCAGCACCAGCAGAGTCAGCCGCACCAGGAGTACCGCCATCACTCGTCGTACCAACACCCACCACCACCGCAACCCCAAAATCACCACCAGTATCAGCAGGAAGCAGCGTCGCATCAACAACAGCGAATGACGCTACCTCCGATTGCGCATCTGGAACGACACCTCTCGCACCTACCTCCATGTAAGTATCCCGTCTTCGCTTCGCATTTTGATGTTATTTTCTTGTCTTGGATCTTTCCAAATGTTTTTGCCCGATTTGACGCGTCCCTAGCCGGCGCTTTCCATTTTCTGCTTCGTCATAGACTCCGATCTTTTTTGTATTTTCTTCCGCGCTTGCTATTTATCCCTGAACTAGACTCACCATTCCGTTGTAGTAACACCCCCTGCAGACCTACCTTTACCTCAAATACAAATCGCCCTGCCCCCTCAGTCCAGTGGTATCCCCCCCACGCAAACGCAGGTGCCGATACAAGTGCCACTGCCCTCCCAAACGCGTGTCCAAGTGCCCCTGTCTAAACCCTCGCCGCAGGAGTTCTACCAATCCACATCGACCCGCACCGAATCATCGCCTGCGGACGCCATGCCTGTTCCTTGTCAACCGACACAGCAGCCGAGCGCACCCCAATCCGACCTGCACAAGCACCAACCGCAGGCCGTGCAGCCTAATTATGTGGTCGACTGGCTCGATTTCACCCGCACGCGCTCAGCGCACTTCATCGCGGAGAAGACGTGCGAGATGATATGCTATCTGTGGTTCGCGACGCCTTCAGCAGCAGGCAGCAGTGTTGGGAAGGCTATCGAGACGCCTCCAGCGACGCCACCCAGCGAGTCGGCCGTGGTAGCGAATGGAAGCGATGCCCTCTTCGCTTCTCCGGTGTCCCTGCCTGCCGTTGCACCGTCGTCAACCGGAAATTTACCGAAACCGACAAACAGCGCGCCGTCGACCCTGCAACTCCGCGCAACGCCTACCTTTGTATCATTCATGCAAAAGCTCCTTGAGACAACCCAGGTGTCACAGAGCGTGATCGTGCTGTCGCTGCACTACATTTACCGGCTGAAGGAGAGGAACCAGTATACGCCTGCGCAGCCCGGAAGCGAGTTTCGCATTGCGGTGGCGGGGTTGATGATGGGGAATAAGTTTTTGGACGAGTGCGTCTTGTCTCCCTTTCGTTGGGGAGTGGCATTGCTAACCTTGCCCTGTTACCTTTCCTTAGCAACACGTACACCAACAAGACCTGGTCCGAAGTCTCTGGGATCGACCTTTCCGAGATCAACCACATGGAACGCGAGTTTCTTTTGGGCGTCGACTTCAACCTCTACGTCGACAAGGCCACTTACGAAGCGTGGCTCAACCTACTCAAGGGACTCGTCTTGGCGAAGGAACGCGATTGTCAGCGATTCGGCAGCGGCGCTAGGAGTCATAGGCATGGGCGTATGGAAGGACGCGACCGCATGGGCAGAGCTGTAGACAGTCGCGCGGAGAGAGAAAGGGAGCGCGAGAGGGAAGAGAGAAAGAGAAAGCTGTACGGTAGCACCGGTCCGGCCTCGCGAACATACACCACTGCAAACATCACGTCGTCCACCAATAACAATGCGCGGAGTACCGCGGCGTACAGAAGCCACACGCATCATCGCGCGCGCTCGACCTCACCCACGCTCCGCATGAGCTCGTCGACGTCGGCGGCTGTGCTTTCTGTGGCGCCAACGACGACGGCAAGCCATACGGCAGCGGTGTACTTGCCTTATCCACCGGCCCAACAACAGCAACCTGTTGGCTATGGCCCACCACCTGCGACTGCGCCATCTGGGTATTATCCTCCAGCCAGCGGGGCTTCAGCTTCGAGTTCGACCTACGCTGCGTATGCGTCGCAAAGTCAATCACAGAACCAAAGTCAAGCGCAAGGATCTTATACTTCCTCGACTTCGGGCTCCACATATGCACCTGTTCAACCATCTTACCCAACGTCCTCCTCGCACCAACAATACTCACAGCACCCGCACCACACACCGTCCCACGGACCCACTCAGGCACCTGCGCCGATGCCCGTGTCCATGCCCGCGTACATCTACCCAAGCACAACCCCGTATGCTTCCTACCCATCCGGAACGTCCTCCGCATACACCTCACCGTCGCCGGCGCCAGCCGCGGTCGCGCCGCTGCATCACGCCCCTCACGCGCACCCCGTCATGCACATCACCACCGCGATTCCGCGTTCTGGATCCAAGCGCACGGCGGAGGCCGCTTTCTCGCCTACAAGCGCGTCCTTTGCTCAGGACGTCTCCCTGCCGCCCGCGAAGACGCGCAGCGTGCGGTTGGCGTCGGGGTCTGGAATCAGTCTGCGCATCCCGGATGTGGTCGCGTCGGGCCAAGGAAGCAGTGCCGGTGGAAGCAGCGCGAGTCCGTTAGAGGGACTTGTAAGCTTTGAGAGGATGAGTATTGGTGGTAATGCTAGCCGTGGCGCGTCGCCTACCAGAGAGAGAGAAGAAAGGGAGGAGAGGGAGAGAGAAAGAGAAAGAGAAAGAGAAAGGCAAAGGGGAAGAGAGAGCGTGCTTCCGAAAACGCTGTCGTCGAAGTATTCGTATTCCAACGATGGCAGACGAGGCGCTGGCCCACAGGTCTGTATTTTTCTTCCTTTTACTCATCTGGTAGCTGGCTGACATGGATATATGCGCGTCTTTTCGTTCAGAACTTATACTTCTATACTCTCGCATGCTCGCCATTGAAACCCGAGCCTGCTCCTCCCGTGAACCGCGACGTTTACTTGGACAAAACAGACAGCGACGCTCAGGATATGCGGATGGAGTCTGTCCGGCCTCCTATCAAGGAGGATGGTGCAGGATATGGGTATCGCAAGGCCAGGCTGCGCTACCACCAGCCTGTACTTCCGTCCAACGCCCCGTACGCGTATGCGGACCTGAATGCGTCGCGCGGTGTCGGTGTCGGTGTCAGCGCATACAATGCATCTTCATCGAGCTACAACCCATATGCGGCGCCGATTGGGTCCGTTGCTGGATGGCCGGTCTCTCAGCAGCAACAGCAATATCCCCAACCTCACAATCATCACTTGCAGCATGGAACGCGCCTCGTCGTTCAGAGTGCCGCCACCAGCCCGACGCTGTTGCAGTCTTCGCAGACAAGTGCGTCCTCTGGCGCGCTGCCCCACTTCCGAGACGATGTGTGGGCCCGGCCTCCCGCGCCTGCCTATCCCACGCAGAGCCAGGTGGAGGAGGAAGATTCGGATGAGGACGAGGACGAGGACGAGGAAGACGATGGGATGGAGGCGGAGGACGAAGAGGACAAGCAGATGTCATACACCGGCCCGGGCGCGTACACCGAGTCCCCTCTTACGGTCCATTCCCGAGCACCGCCACCCACCAATTCCTCTGCACCGTCGAGCAAGTCGAGCTCGACGTCGACAGTCATGTATGCGCCGCGTACACCACCATTAGCCCCTGCGCACCACAACTACCACCAAGTACCGCACGCTACGCACAATGCGCAGTACGACCGCACCCCGCCGTCGGCGCGTATCCCGTCAGCGCCGTTCGCGAATGCCGGCCCGCCGGGTGTTGGGGTGATGTTTTACGAGGACGGCAGTCCGTTGAGACCTGTGCAGTATGTGCACTCGCACACCAGTGCCGCTGGATCGGCGGTCTCGGGAGGATACGCTTATCAGCCACCGGCGACGAGCGGTGGATATCCTACCAGCACGCATGGACAGCAGCCGTATCATGATGCCCATGGAAATGGGTATTGGTATAACTATGGGCGCTGAACAGAGTCTCTCTTCAATTAATGACAATGATGTTCATTCAGCCCTTTGAATTCCTTTTTTCTGTTGTTATCATTATCTTCGTTTTGACCTTGGACTACATTGTTGCATGCATTTTCTTCCTCGTGTTTATTACATTTTTCATCCATTCGTCTCATGCACCCATAATCAACCTCATTCATCACCTTTCATCATGCATTTCGTTCGCATTGCATCGCACAATAAAGTACTTATACTATTGCATCCCCTCTATTCGCACTCGCATTTTTACGACCCCCTCCACGAGCGATCTTACAACTTATGCCTTACGCTCTATCACCTCGCGATACCCATCCATCCTCTAATCCGCACACCTACCACCACATCTATCCCCTTGACACACACAGCAACACACTTACACGACGACGGCATTACTCCATCCATATATTAGCATACTATTCTATTTAACTTATACTGCACACCCATAGCATAGTACATCCAACACTCGATCAACTGCAATTAGATATCACAGCATGTCAATATACAACTTCATTGTTCAGACAATTCGTCAGAACCCTTCTTTTTGACCGTGCCGCTGCCGCACTAGGCTGCACAGCGTTGCATCGCACATGCCACTCGAAAACAACGTCGCTGTGACGATGATCGTGCACGTAAGTAAATTACGCTCGCGCGTTTGCAATGCGCGCGCTTGAACTAATTAACTGTGTATGTTGCATTACCGTGCTCGTCTCAAATGACTACAGCGGCTACCGATGATCGTGCGCTACCACGTTTGGGATAAACAGAGTGCTCGTAGCGACGAATTTATTATGAAATTCGCTCGTGCGGATGTGGCGTTGTATGCTACACGGCCAGGCTTAGAGCAATTCACATCGAACGCCCGGAAAGAAAGTCTATGACGAAGAATTGGAAGGCACCTTTCGGGTAGATATCCATCCTCATGGTGGCATCGATGGTTTAGAAATTGCACACACAAAGATAGATTTAATTTGAAAGGCAAAGGCTCATCGTACTTGAGAACAGCATTACATCGTACAGGGCACCAAGAGCAATTACTTATCGTCATAAATTAGATATATTACGAGAAGAAACTACTTCGAGGTGATCTGCATAAGCTAAGGCTTAAGCTCGTCGAACGGCGCTCGGAATCGACGCCGCGGAACTTGAAACTCGAATTTATTCGTAAGGTGCGCGGATGCCTAAATACAACGTCGTAATTTCAGTAATCTAAGCAATGGATTTGTAGTCGTACTCTAAACTAACTTGGTGTGCAGCCTATGTGGTGTATTGTTCGTTTAGTGTATTCCCCTCAGCTCTGTTAAGTGTTCAGATTTCGAAGATTATGATCCACTGTTAAATATTCCTTCTCTAAGCTTGTAGTGCTGTAACTGATAGTGCGCTTGAGTATCTTGGACTGCTAACGACAGGAATCAGCGTAATGGGAATCTCAGGAAACTATCCAAGTTCCTGGAGACCCGTTGTGTACAATAAGTCTGAGTCTGTACCAGGAGATCCCGTCCTCGAATTACGCCAACTTCGTATTCATTCCCGACGCGCAATGAGTTAAGGACAGGCTTACTTGATGCTCCAATCTAATCTCGTTACCCTCATCATCCGACGCGCGCTCCTTAGATACAAATTGGCATCTGGAGAATGGGCTCTGAATTACCAGGTGTTAGGCAAACTGGCGCTCACGCTATGCCTAAAGACGGATCTCGCATCCCCGAAGCCTCGGCGACGTCTGAAGAAGGAAAATGAGCTCGTGCAATTGGGCGTAGTAAGGTGCGATAATGCAGGCCGAATCATCAGCCAAATACACGACCGCGATCGTTCAGATATTCACCGGCAGTTATCAAATCAGTGGCTCAAACGGGGCGATATGCGAGGAAAGATTTGGAGACTCCGACAGGAGCAAAATCAAACGTGTGCGAGTGAAACGCAACAGCGAACGCAGACCGTTCTAGCGATATCCGACCCGTACGTCCCGCCAAGTTCGAAGACGTCAAGGAGAATGGTTCGGACTGTTGGGCTGTACGTATGGCATAATTGGGCATAACCTTTGAGGTCTGCATGACGGGTAGAGCAGAAAACGCCGAATCCAGTGTGATTCAAATGCGGAGTTGATTTCAGTGTCCAGGAGTGGCACTTACGACCCAGACAACTGTTGACTGTATCAAACGTGCAAGTGATACTAGTCTTTTCTCGTGTTTTCGTAAACTGCTGAAAGGATTGGATCATGGTCCATGATAGTTTGCGACAAAGCGGTACCATGATCTTACTGCGCCCATATACTTACCGCTCTATTCGGCGGTGCTTAAACTTGGATGGGCGCCACCGCCTGTCCGACTGGACGCGTCAAGGGGTCAAAGATCTTATTTGAGCCTGCTCTGCACAAATGAGACGCCATATATACAAGATGATCCATGATTAGGCCTCACGCGGGGGCGACGACACCGGAAATGTAATTAATTTAAACAGAAACATAGATAGACCAGGAGAGACTTCAACTTAAAGGCTTTCTTAGATAGTCGGTGAGTAATTTAATAGGTACTGTGAAGGGAACAATGAGACGTCAAAGTTTGGCCGGAATCATTCATGAACTACAAAGTCGCTAGGTGCGTTCACGGTTGTAGACGGCGCATTTCCACTCAATTCCCTTCGGGATTCGGCCATATGTAATGATATCCGAAGGTCCTACCTTGTGACTAAATAGATGATAAGAAAAGAAGATAGGAAATTTTGACTTATGGCAGTATTAGTTACTCCTCCTACTTTCATGGATAAGGCCTGGCCGAGTCAGACCGACAATACATTTATACAGGACTCGGCGCCTCAGAGATGTATGCAGAAACGCTTCTTTCAATCAAGTGACTAGTAATTTTTTGGGTCATACCAGAATGTGGATAAGTATATCCCTTTGGAGCTTTTAGCAAGAGTATATGTGAAGACAGAATCAGGCGGTAGTAGTCAGGAGAAATATCATATAATTAGGCACTAAGCATTTTGGAGATCTGTAGTTGAGCATTTGGACTTCTAGGGTGTTCTAGGGTCCTCTAGATAAATTGAAAACATACTTACTGAGTCCTTGTTTGGGCTTGAAGCAGCAGACATTAGATGGGCAACGTGTATTTGATCAGACTTTGCGATTCTGCGAACGCCACAGCACGCCACAACGCTTTTCCAGAAATTTTACCGAATCCCGATTTGTGAAGCAAAGATCGTTTACCCTCCTCAAGAAATGGAGCACAATATTGGGAGCGGAGTGCCATATGTGCCATATTCGAGTAGTTTTCCGATGCGCCTGTGCTGATAGCTCGAATCTCGTAGCGAGTTGGTAGCGAGTAAATTAAACATCATTTTCGCTCAACAGTATTTGATTGTAAAAAGAAACACGACCATTGTCGCAACCCCCACAAAGCGTCTAAATTCAAGAAAAAACCAACTACATTGCCTGCGTCATTTTTTACCATTCCTGAAATCTGTGAACGAATGATTTCTGATCATGACAATCGTTTGACGGTGCGGTATAAATTGCGCAGCAAAGACACGACTTGCAAAGGAAGAAAGTTATACCTGGGAGGGAATGCTTGCTGCCGAAGAAAATAGCGAGATCAATCATGGATAGCCGTGAAAACATTGTGGTTCAGTCTGGTTCAGTTCCGTTGCTCCATGAACTCGATGAATAACAATTGAGCTCAACACTGGCAATATGAATCTGATAACAGCTGTTGATTGAAATAACTCCCCCAATAAAACTGCACAGTGACTCAAAAATCAAATATATCTATGCCAACACCTGCGCTGGTAAGTTTGGACCCCCCAGGCCGTTGGTGCGTCCTGACGCGTCTTGGTATGTACATATGTGCATACGCGGCGGGAACGGTATGGGTTGATCGTGATGCACATTTTTGTTTGATCGGGAATGATCCGTTTGATCCGTTGATGATTCGGAATGGGGAGCTGTGAGCCTGTGACCCGGAGTAACATCAAATGACACACTTAATTCTTTTAAAATTAGTTTCCAAAAATGACTACTATTTGGGTAAAATTTTGCGGCAGCATGCCGGCGGGAGTTGGTGGGTATAAACTGAGGCGGTTATGGGTGATACAAGAATTCAGACCGAATTGTGCCTTTCGAAAATTCCAGAACTTTTACGGATGGCTTGTTACAGAAAATTTGCGTAAGGCTCACTTATGATTATCACTACGGTATCGGAATCTTTTGTGAGCATTAAAGGAATGATAGAGCAGTTTTTAGGCGCGATGCACAATGTAGCGCCGGAGTTCCGCCTGAGCAGATCCCACAATCCAGATGTATACAGTATGGATTTCGTAGTGATTATCAGAAGATACTTCTAGGCACTCGCATGTGAGCCCGAACTATGTAGTCAATTTCTTCCATCCATCAGACGATCAGACGACGCTGAAATCCGATTCAAACCTCTAGCGCACAATGGCAATCTACTACCAGCAAAGCAGAGCTCAGATTACCTTTGCTTTGCTTTTGCTATACAAAGCCTGACATCAGTTAAATTGCGCTTGAAGAGGCATTAAAGACCGGTCATCAAAATCTGTTTACAAGATGGGCAACGCTGAGCAATTTGTACGAGGTCAGCTGTATCCCGAGCCCAGGATGATAACAGTTTTCCACTGTTGTCAACCCATACGCGACATGGCGTGGCGCATGTGGTCTATCCTCCTTGTCTCCTTTCATCGCTTATTTGGATTTGAAACTTGTAAGCACCAGAGCACCGGTGCTATGACATAGGGAATTTATACGGGACATGAAACCGTGTATCAACCTGACCGACAAGGAAATAGAACATGGAACTCGTTTGAACTTCGTAGAGATCATACTATGAAGATGTTGCCTTCATGGTAAGCTTTGTCGTCGAATAACGATGTGGTATTCATGAGTAAATATATTTTTGCATTCAAGATGAAGTTTGAATGAAGCTCCGGATGAGAACTCTTTACAAAATCACGGAAGGCACTCTGTCAGACAATGTAGAGATTATTTACTCATGCGTTTCAATATCGCCAGGGCATAGGAAATTTCCAAGCAATTTCGACATGGAATGTCGAAGTTTGAAATGACGAGACTGATTACTCCTCATACCTTCAAGGTCTAAAAATACAGCACGGAATACTGATAGATATTTCCCTTCCAAGTTCCGGAAGATGATACGGAATAGCAGCGTTCAAATAGTTCAACAGCGCCAGCGGAATGGGCATTATAAATGTCCTGACTTATTTATGGTGTGCAGAGGTTCTCGTGTGTAATTGCCTGTGGAAGTCTGTCGGACCAGTGGCACGGATGCACGCAGTTCTGGGTAAGTAGAGCTGATCTATGTTCAAATTAAGCTTCTGCCTGTTTCGCAACTGCGCACTATGTACACGCGCACACGGAGCAGCTTCTTGTGCTGATCGTCATCCTGTCCAAGTGGAGTGAGATCGTGCTCCGTGTATAGTTCTCTGCGCAATAAAAGATATCGACGTTGAGCATTGAGCACTGAGCAACTGTGTACAGGTGTGCGTCGCGTTGAACCAGCGCATTGCCAACATCAAAATGTGCCCGTGCATGTCACAACATGGAACTTGAAGCCTAAGCATAAACGCAGGAATAAGAACTGTCGTCAGCATTTAGCAAATGAAGGTGCTGGAAAGTTTATCCATCAAGCTAAGGCATACAATGACATAGAAGAGTGTTCACTCTGAACAAAATGATTGAGAAGTATTGTTCTTATGCTGCGAGGAAAATGTCAGACGTATCATAATTCACAGGATGTGTACCTCAAGTGTACCTGGATACCTTTGTTTGAATTCGACCTTCCAGAATCATGGACACTCAACAATCCGTTAAGACTGCCTTTACGGTTTCGCCGATGTGACAACAGTCTTAGGGATATTCGCCATCGCCGTTGGTGATATATATCCGGATCTTTTGGTGGGCTTGCAAAACATGGCCACCATAACCGATGATCGATGATCTACGAATTACCGATAAAGTCGAGTATTTGTTCTTATCGCGATGAGTCCACAAGGCCAAAGGCGCTGCTAAAAGAAAAAGACAATGACATCGCCTGAAGTAATCGCATACATACTAATGTATCTAGGATAAATGCAAGTATTCATTGAGGAAATGGGTTTACGCTGGAGTTTTTTCGGATGCCTGAGATTCGGGTTTGTCTAGTTGTTGAACACGCACGCGTGCTTCCTCGGCAGCCACCTGTGCAATGGCACTCTCTTGAAATGCCTATGTTGAAGGGAAGTACATGATGAGATACATTTCGTGGAAGACCATTCCAGAATGTTGGTCCAGATGACCGTGACAAACGCGTTTGCTCACCTGGGTAAAAAGGTACCCAGAAAGGAGACCAGTGACTGAAGAACGACAGAATAATATCACTAGATCTATTTGCATGAAGCTCAGAAACATGCTTACGGACGCCGCAGAAGAGGGTGGTGTTTCTCTTGAAACCAAACAGGCGGCTCCCAATGACGGCTGGTGGACACGAGCGAAAGTGACGCACGGATATCACCAGAAAGAAGCGTGTCAAAAGGGTATAAATTCAATCATAACGGTCCTACTTGCCTGATGCCAATCCTGATGTAAGTCCAGCAAAAACACCTTCTTTCCTCGCTTCCTGTGAAATAGAGAGTATGTGAGTATCTGCAATCTGCAATCATCGCACTGCCAAAATTCAGGCTTGAATCTGAAGAACACTGACCGTCGTCACGCGTTCTATCGCGTCGGACGGGACCTTACCAGCACTGTATTGTGCTAGCAAATCACGCGGGATGCTCATGTTTAATTCTTTGACTCTGTGCTGGATTTCGTTTTATGTTACGTTCAAGCTGCGGGATTCAACCTGGCTGATAACTGAAAAGGCGCGAAGAGAAAGCAAGCTTAGTTCTCTCTGAAAGGAAACAGGGCACCGGTAGGCTGACAGTCAGGATGAAATCAAGATAAAAGTAGCTGGACGGGGTCGCACAAAGTTAACATCGAAAACCGGCGCGAAGATTCTGAAAGTGAAACTGCTACGTATTGTCACGTGCTCAACCCCACACGCGTAATGATCACACTTGTCACATGGCTGTGACAGTCAACTTTCTCTCTCTGGCCCTTTGCTCTGCTGTTCATATTTCGGACTGATAACTGGGATTTTACACGTCTGGAAGGTCTATTTCATGGCTTCGCGAAAGAAAAAGTCTGCTGAAAGTCTTCAAGAGCTCCATACGTCTATTTTGGGTACTTTGAAGGTCTGAATGGGCTTTTTGGGCTCGCATATTGAATTTGTTCTTTTCAGAGCACTTGTCCAAAGTTAAACCATTACTTGAGGATCCTAAGCACCCAAACTGGCCATCTATTATTGAAGAACTTAACCAGGTCACTTCTCAAGCAGAGTCTTTTACAGAACAGCGCCCAAAGTCAAGCAAGGCCACCTGGAGCCATCTCGCAGATTCCCTAGATCAAGAAGGTCGTTTCCACGATCTAAGTAAACGTAGATATACTAAACTTCCTCTTGCGCTGAAGGTGTCAATCTATGGAATATATCTGGATTAATCCACAAGGGATTGGGCGGTGAAAATTATGCTCATATCGCTGCTCGTGAGTGCTATTTGCTCTCACATATATCTCCGACGTCTACTTTTCGACATCAATTCATACGCTCTCCAATTACAGTTCGACTCGCAGCATTTAGATTGGTTGAAGCAGGCCTAGAAACGAAGCCAGCCATAGAAAGTCAGTTGCCATCTCTATCTACGGCAGTAGTCGCAAATGTATGCTAATTATCATCCCTTGGAAAGGTCTTATCCACGTGCTTCAGCTAGCGAGTAAGGCTGGATCGGCCCTCAGTGGTGTGTATCCCTGCTGCGCATTCGATAAAAATGTGCCCTAGAATGACACAAAGCCGCGTTTGCCCATTCAGAAATTGGAGATAACGTCGTAGCCGCGAGGGTGTTGACCAGTGCGGCAAAGGTCAATCATGTTACTACATATTCCATTCTGGTCATCTCAACATGTACAGTTTGAAGAACAACTGAAGACGAAAACAGCGAACGAGTCGGACGAAACACATCGACGAACAATCGCATGCGCTATCGTAATGTACCACTCCACCAGAATGGAAGCGGTACGTTTCTTTCTGAATCACACGATGATCAAGGTGTGATCGTTTATTCAGGCCTGGAAGGAGGGTAACCATACCGTAGCGGAATATATGTCACGGAAGATCACAGGTAAACTAAGCTTGTCCCCTCCTTTCCCCATTGAATGTTCATAAAGGAGCTAAATCACGTGTGAATACCTTCAGATGATATTCACAATCTTAGCATGCTTCCTCCTCACGCTGTACGTCTTCTGCCTAATAATGTTCGCTTTCTTTTGTTTACTAAGGCCCGTTGAAAAAGCGCGAACTTCTCGCCTACAAGCTCCATCAAATTGGGAGATCGTTCTTGACAGAACCCACTCTGGACGGATCCAAACCTGGGGATGCAATACAATGGTTGCAACGGGCTTTCGCAATTGCAGATCAACTAGAAGACTCAATGGCTTCTGATATTTCGGGACTAAAAGTACGTCACTGAATTTTTAGCCCATTTCTTAACTGAGTTTTGTAGATATCAATCTTGAGGACGATGGGCCAGTTATTTCTGGCTCGATTTTCATATAATTCAACTGATTTGCGTATTCATCCTACAGCTAGAGCGTATTTTTTATCAGGCGCATATGAGCGCGCTGAAGGTGTTCTTGATGAACTTATTCCGACCATAGATGCATCCAAAAATCACGTAAGACGACCCATCTTCCGCGGCTGATATATCCCGTTTGGCAGAAAATAACTCTTTACATTGATCTAGGCAAGTACCGAGTATCAAGAACTTCGATGGCTGAGATTAGCCGTTCTGAAAAGAAGGAAAGCAGGCGATACCGCTCTCCTTGATGGTCAGCCTTGCGACAGTTCTTGACTTGATAGTGATAGTGGGCTTACTATTCCTGACTTCATGAAATCTATTACAGCGTTCAAATCCATTATCGATCACATGGAGTTCTCAGATGCTAACATTACAGAGTTAGGGGTTCCGTTTCTGTGTGCGATCGTGTTGCTCAACATATCATTTCGTTAGCGTTTTACAGGATCTGAGAACCTTGAGTCATCAGCAGTGAGTCCATTTCTGCTCCCGACCCCCAGTGCGAAAATAAGCTCACCGCACGCGTGGCTGCAGCACACTCGCCACGACTGTACATCAACACTGTCTGGATAAGGCACTGCAGCAGGTTACCCGCGAACCGGACCATATCTATCGCTTAATTTTGTCCTTGATTATTCATTGCTCGAAGGATGAAGATCACACACGAGCCATGAAAACGCTTGAGTCTGTATTCACAGGTAAAAGATTCCTGATTTATAATGTTTCACCGAATAACCGCATTGAGTTCTATAGTGGCCTATGATGCGGACTTAGAACTTCCAAGTGTACCCACCACTGCGTGTCTAACGGTGCGTATCTTTCTCCTCTTCACTACAAAGTTTTATCACCTTTCTTATCCGGAGGTCATATGTAGCTAATATGGCAGTATGGTGGCCGATATTACAAAGCAAAGAAGTGGTCGGAAGCAGCGGATTGGTACATGGCCGGTAGCCATAGCCTATTCAAGGCTCATAGTCCCTTGAGTTCTGCGAAATGTTTCCGAAAGGCGGCGTTGTGCCATATCGAGCAGCGAGACTACGCATTGGCATCCACGATAATACGTCGATGTCCCAATAATGAAGCTTCTACCCATTACGTTATTTTTCTCACTGCGATACATCAAGGTTCGTCCAAGAAAATGCATTTCAATCCAATCTAATAATATCGATATTGTTGGCAATTTTTTTCATGGTCCCTCCCCAACTTTAGGGCTCGAAAACGAAGGTCCGCGACGTTCCCTTCTCGAAAAGTGTATTGCTGATATAAACCGCATTCGTAGCTACCCGGGCTATTCATGACATGCTGAAAGCTCCGGATTTTGACCGGAAAATGTTGTTATTAGCTACGCAAATCTCCCACCAATCGGAGATGAAGGGCGTCCTGCTCGCCGTCCTAGAAAGTCTTCTCAAGACACTAAAAATTGGTTCCAATACAGAGGTCGTAATCGAAGCTATGACACTCGTCCGATGCATTATCAAGCTCGTTCTCAAACTTTTCAACGAACCCGCAGCAAATAAGTAATTTACAGACCATATTTTTTCGCCGGTACAAGGCTAATTTCAAGGGCTTGTACTTAGACCCGTCTTGATTGACACCGTGGTAAATCAGTTCCGGACAGGTTCGTCTCCCGCTGTGTGATTTACCTCTCTCCCAAGATCACATATTAATCAACGTTCTGTGAAGCGCGTATTTTGACAGATGCGGCATCAGCACAGAAGATGACGACCCTTATTTTCAAAGATATCTCATGGCTTTGGCGGACCGCCTACAACAGCGCTGTCCAAGGATGCTCTGAATGGGAAAACGCAGGGGAACAAATCTCAGAGTTATTTGACATTGCCAGAGAGGTATAGCATGTGGCCAGGAACCTTTCCAAAAAACTCTATTTTCTGATATCAATTCGTATAGCTATTGGAAGCATCTTGCCATGCATCGCCAGTCGACCTTGACGCCGATCTGTGCCTCCACTTGGCCAATGCATCATTTGCTGCAGTCTCTGGACGAGGTACGTTTTTGGCAATTCCTTGTAGAACACGAGACGTAACCGTGTTCCCCTATCTCATTTTGAATTCAGTGTTTTCAATTCGGGAAGTTATCGCCACGCAAACAATCGATGTGAGGCGAATACGCCAGATTGCAGCATGATCCGAATTAATTTTTTTATTTTCCAGGAATCGCGCCTCCTCGCCATTTCAACCGAAATCAAAGCAGCGAAGTCCAGAATAATGGAAATTTGGAATAAACATGTCATCCAAGATACTCATGATAATGAACGCATCCAGTATTTTCTTCGTGTTTTGCGAGTATTTCAGGCAGAATTCTCAGCCCAACTGCATGACTGGGATCAACTATCACAAGATGTCGATGTACGTTATTTCACTTGACGTACCACGACAATAACCATAAGATTTTCTATCTCCAGGAAATCACAGATTCGCCCCCCTTGGCTATTGGAAGCTACGAAGCAATTGCTGATATATTGGTTTGTTCTTCCGTCTTCCGCTTACCTCACGCGGAGTCATTGATATGAGATGATAGTGGCTCGACCAAACGTGTCCTGTGAAAGGTACGTGAACGGCTTACCCTCATCCTATCTTCATCACTGGAACTCTCCTTAGTGTTATACAAATGCTTGGAGGTAATTCCTTATCCGACTTTGAATAGACAACAATATGGAAGGCTAGCTGATACATGATCTCAATTGCAGGCGATTCTCCGTGCCAGTTTGGATCATAATTCACTATCTGTCGAAAAGTTTTCACGCTGGTTACGTGCAATTTGTACCATCAGTATAGCTCGGGATACTCCAGAAGACAGGCTGAAAGCCATTGGGTATGTAGAACACGCGCTCACCGTGATAGAAGACCACAATGACAGTGACGAGGTCCGGGCCCGTCCCATCTCACTACCTATTGTGTCCATCTGATATGTTTGTCCCGCATATGACGCACATATGAATAGCCTTACCCCATGGACGAGCGGCAGTGGCTCTTGGCGACGGCGTACAACACAGGAACTGAGTGTCTTCAGTTTGTCCAAATATTTTAAGATCAGGTTCTCCGTGGAACTCATCTTCATTTCAGTGCTGGTATGCTAGATGAAGCCAAAAGATGGTTTGAAGCATCCACCATCATATGTCGATTTGTTCCCGAAGGCAAACTACGGGCGGAAAAGGTGCGGACCGATGCTTGCTATACCCTCCGTTTTCTCAGAATATCTGACTGACGTGGATATCGTGTGTTCTCAAACTCAAGATCTCGGAAACATATACTCAGCTCTTGGACCGCTACGAAAGAAAGGCTTAAGTCGAAGTAACCCATCGGAATCATTACCTCAGCAAATTTATCCCTTTCGCGATGTCTCATTTGGAACTCTCAGGGCTACGATTCTGGTATTCCCTCCCTGCTGGTTCGACTTCTAGCCACTATACCTGCTGTACTACTGGACTCTCTTTGATTGGTCAAAGCGACATTGACTATCTGCGCTTTGTTTATATCGATCCTAATTCACCTTCACTTGATACTTCGCGATTCAACATGCATCTGTCTTCCCTGATCTCAGTTGGTTTTTCTTGGTACCTTCAAAGCTTCACGGTCTCCTCCTCCAACGCCGACTGCTGATTACTGTCTTCATGTTCACCATATCTTGCTAACCATGACTGTCGATGTTTACTATCGATATAAATCTAATATCTCTTCCTCCTCATCTCCGACCTGAAGTCTCAAATCAACTCATTATCGATGCATTATCAGTTATTTGCTTTGATTCAGTACATTTTCCTGGCTGAGCCCCGTTATGCGCTTACCTACCGTGCTAATGGACATTCGAACTACGGCTTTCGAATTACTGGACGGTTCATGGTGTTTATGACATCTAGGCACAGACCTTCCGAGTCTCCTCGTCTGTTGAAGTACTTCTTCAATTATGTAAAAAGCTTCTAGTTTCACATAGCGTGTTGGTCAGTTCAAAGTTGTCGGGTGAGGGGATAAGCGTCTTCCTTCACTGTCTCAGATCTCTCGCTTGTACATATATTGCATTTCAATTCTAAATCTTCTGAATCCGACTTGGTGGCTCATATAATATGTTCCATGGTCCTCGTAGTTTTTTCCAAGGCGTAGATGGCCAAAATTAGCCCATTCAGAAAATGAAGCAGGGTGTCCTGATAACTATCTGAATGCTCGACGAGGCGAGGATCCCCATAAAATTCAGGTAGGAGATAAAGGTGGATAAACTTACGAAAGGGTTAATCTTTGTCCGAAGTTCCACTTCGTTGGCTTCGCATAGAGCATTCACCATTCAGCGGACAAATCTTTTAAAACCGACGGGATTTTCGGCTTTTCCAGCGTGTAAAACTTCGCACTAAGAAAACTCTCGCAGACATGATTGCGTTCGTAGTATTATTGGAAGACATCACTTACGTGGATGGAGCGCAACTTGGATAAGGGTATCACGGTGTTCGGGCAGCCTAGAAACATTGATGCGAAAGCAGACTTGCATAGGAATTGAGTTTGAATCGTAGACCAAGGCATCATGCTAATTCTTTCAGCCGTCTCAAAGTTGAATGCGAGATTGTAGGATTCAAACCCGAAACCGCACGGCGCAGACTGAAAATAGGTCTGTTTCAATGATCCTTGAATTCAAGCTTCAAGCTTGAAGACCAGATTTCACGATAAAGGTGACCACACGAGGGAGTGGCATCTCGGCATGCTGATTCGGTCATTTCCGAACCTTAAATATTGCCCTCGCCGCTTAGACCCCTCTTAATAATCTACTATCATGTCCTTGTTCCGAGCGAAAAAAAAGGGAACCATGGCGTCCTACTTTCTAAACACTCTAGGGAGGAAATCTACACGCTCGTCTGGAACACCTTACCCACGGCGTAGTCTTCTAGTTGGGAAATTCATGCCACCGTGTCTAATGTGATATGGAGCCTGGATACCTTGACTTAACTAGGATCTGGGATGTCTGAAGTCTAAACGAAACTGACGGCACATATACACGGCAACTCTCTTCTGGTCTGTCTTCTGTGAATCTATGCTTCCGAGTCTGCCACATGGACCTGGTTGCTTTCGCATCTCTTGGATCTTTGGCTTTCTCCCGGAATCCTAGATCTGGTCCTGCAAAGAATGCCTACATGGACTAACCAAAATTGAAGTCGCAGTCGCCACCTATCGTCATGTTCATAAATGGTTACCTCTGGATCCTGATCAGTGTTTCAGCTCTGTAGTTTCTGCCAGTACGTTCCCGATGTTTTTCCAGAACAGCCACAGGAAATCTTAGAACTTGCATTTGTTTGATAGGAAGGCGGAGACACACACATATGAGGAAACTATGATGGGCGCGTTGGAAATTTTCATCTCTCGTTCCTCGGATGTGGCAGGGAAATACAGAACTAGGATAATAACGGGTTCGCCGTAGTTCGTAATTTCACACCTTCTACAGTGGAGTCTATGAACACCTGGAATGCGCCTCATGAAAGAGCGGCCCACAAATCCGCCTTCGACCGCAGCCAAACTGCTGCTAAAACCCAAGGTCTAAACTCAATTACATCTCGGTTTGTCTTTCCATTCCGACGTATTTGCCTCGATATATCTTAGGGCTATTCCAATATGACGACCTTCGTGCTGCTCGATTATAACGTTCCGGAAATTAAGAGAACCGCAGGCGCATGAAATGATGTTAGAAAACAGGAAAATTGGAAGTACAAATGATAGAGTCATGTTCCTTTTGGTAGCTTTACTTGGAATGTACCTGACAATGTTACATGAACAACATGGCATATTTGTGGACTATATAATGGGAGAACTTACATTGCGGCATTGAAGTTATCTCTGGAACTACTGTTCCGGCATATCCCAATCGTTGAAGTGCACCACGAATGATCCCTGCTGGCATTGCAGCATACTACGCACGGAGGAGGTTTAGGGTGGCACTAGTACTTCATTTCGAAATGCAACTCACCAAACGCGCTCGTTTCAGGGCATCTGCACGCGATTCCCACGACGAAAGACGGCTTATTGGTTTGAATAGATTATCTTGCAGTACATAGACACCCTATTGTGACATCAGCCAAGTAAAAAAACACCATATTTTCACAACAAACCCTGTGATTCGTGCGCAAGTTATCGACCTGTTTATCCCAACATGCCGCCCAGATGTCTTTGCATATGAACTTGATGGCGTCTAGGGTTTCCGAGAACATAGGTCTATCACGACACAATCTGGGAGCTCCTTCTTATAAGTATTGTCAATATCAGATGTGGAGATTTTCCACGCACCGTTCAGAAAAGTTAGCGCCGACGTGCATGCCAATTGCCTCGAGACGTTGCCGTACAGGCTCTTCCTCCTCGTCCAACGTTCCCTTGCCCGCGGCACTACCTGTTCTTGAAGCGAGGCTCGTCACCGAGTCTCTAGCTGAGGTATCCTTCTTCAGAGATGATGGTACAGGTTGAGGCGGTGGGATCAGCCCAGCATCGAGCATCTCCTGTTCGATCTTTTTGGCGCGGGTGGTGGCCACTGCCGCTGACTCACGCAGAGTCGCGACCATCTCAATGAGAAAGTAGTCCATTGCTGCGCCGTCTATCTGGCGCAGTGGTGGGTCCGCATGGGGGGCGAGAGCGACGAGGTATGGCGAGAGTGTGGCCTGGGGCGCGGACATGATGATAAATAGGGATGAAGATGTATTTGGTGATCGCGACAACGGGTGCCGGCTTTCTCTCCACAACCTCCACGATGTCGGCTCTCTCAGCGTTCTTCCCCTCGCGCCGGCCGCCCTCCACCCACAGCGATCTCCTCTCGGACCTCCGGTTCTCCCTCGAGGTCATGCCAGGATCCCGCAAATATGTATTCACCCCCACCGCACGCGCGGAGATTCTTTCCAAGCTCTACATCGCTTTTATGGGCCAGTACCCACACCTCTTTCTCCCAAGCGGCACCTTGCAAGTGCCCGCCCACAAGCTTCTCAGTGAATACCAGGCGTCGGTTGCCTTTGCGGGCGCGGGAAAGGAGGATCCGCTCACACCTGGGAGACCGTGTAGTCACATCTTTAAGAAGGGTGAAAGCTGTTACCGATGCAAGTGCGTGGCTTTTGAAAGTTTGAATCTTATAAGGAAACTAACATGCTGCGAAGAGACTGTGCATTGGACGATAGTTGTGTTCTATGTTCGCGGTGTTTTCATGCCACTGATCATACAGGACACAACGTGAGCTTCTTTATTGCTCAGCAATCTGGAGGTTGCTGCGATTGTGGCGACGAAGAAGCATGGAGGACGCCAATACGCTGTCCTCATCATCCGCCTGCGGGGCCTGACGATCCCCAGGATACGACCCCTCGTCTGATTCTTAAACCCATGCCGAACGAACTTCCTCCAGCGCCAAACTATCCCTTTCGCGTCGCGACACCACCAGAGCTCAAAGATTGCATGAGGCGGACCGTCGGATTCGCTTTGGATTTCATTCTGGACACACTAGATTACTCGCCTGACGAGCCCGTAGTGCCTACGAATGAAGCCGATCTCCGTCTACAACCTTCCGCCGACCCAATGCTGAAAGATCAATATTGCGTGGTCCTATGGAACGACGACAAACACTCCTTTGAAGAAGTTACGAAGCTGTTGGTGGATATGACAAATCGGACACCAGCGGAGGCATCTGCACTTGTTCGGCGGTTAGACGAACATGGGCGCGAAATTATCGACATGACTTCGAACGCCAACCGCCTCTTGGAGACTGCGCAGGCGATTACGCAGATCGACCTCGGCGTGACGATCCGACGGGCATACGACACGTTTTGCGAGCAGATCGTTGGGGTTATGGTCGAGTGGCTTCTGGATTTGACGCGGAGTCGACTGGGCACAGACACGTTGGTAATCCGAGAGGCATTGGCAGCAGAATTGCTGAGCCCAAGAAAGCGAGACGGGTTTACGAAGACCCTGATCCCTCCTTGCGCGTTGAATCTCGACAGCGAAGTCGCAAATCCGACAAGAATTGATACACTCCTACTCTATCACACGAGGCTCTGGAAGCGTCCAAGACTGAGTTTGAAGGAGGTGTACGCATCTGTTATCTCGGTCAGCAGGGCACATAAGCTGGCAATTGGTATGTTTTTCTTCATATATGCGCGTTGTGACCTTCGACTTATATTTCTTAGCCGGTCACTTTGCAAATATATATCACAGGGTCATAGATGCCTATCTTCTTGTCGACCGCGAAGCCGAGACGAGCATTAAATATTTTGCCCTACAGCTATTCACAGTTCCTTCGGTCTCTGGACATATTGCGAGAAACCACCGACTAGTTCAGCGTCTACTTGCGATCATCACAAGCTTTTTCACCAATCGGATTGTCGAGAAGCGGATCATGTATCCAGGGTCTTCTGGCCAAGGGAGCAGCGCGACAGGAGGTTCCGGCGGAGGAGGAGGAGGCGGTGGTGTCAATGGCGGCGGTGGAACTATCACGTCACCCATACCTTCAACCCCTATCAACGCCACAGGTACTATCGACGTCGACTCGTTCCCATTCAAATCCAAACGTTTCATGCCCGTCTTCAGCGACCTCCGATATCTCGCGCATACCTCGCAAGTGCAAGACCTCATCGCCCACACGCCATCCTACCTCGCCGCATTCGCTTCCACATGCCGCCTCTTCATGTGTTTGAACCCGAACAAACGCGCTGTCGAGACACACGTCGAATATGAGACGGATGCGTGGATCAGCGTGTTCAACGTTACCCTCAGCCTGAGTCGTGTGATCAAGGTGTTCGGCGAGGCGTTTGCGCGCTCGACGAGTGCGGAGCTCATTGGCGCCATCGGTACGGTGGTGCACCAGATCCTGATGGTGTGCACGCTCGCGGAGGACCGTCTCGACCGGACGAAGTTTTCCGTTCCGTCCTTCCACTGGGTCGAATTTGGCGGGGCACGATTCCATACGCTTGAATTTGATGTATCGGAGGGATGGGTCAGTTTTCATCACTCGTTGCATTGGCTCCTTGCAGAGCTGTTGAAACATGTGAATTTGCTGAACGAGGAGTCGTTGAGGACGGTTGGGATCACAGGCGGGTTGAAAGAAGTATTTGGGCGTGGGGCGAGCGAGCAGGCTATATTGACGATTATGGATTTCCCGCTCAGAGGTAAGTTTCATGTCATGATATATTGTCTGAAAATAATGATTCATATATTTATCTCGTTTTTCTTTCTTCGTTCAATAGTGCTCGCTATGATAGCTCAAATCCGAACTGGTCTCTGGGTTCGCAATGGCTTTGCCATCCGTGGTCAACTCCTCCATTACCGAGATTACATGCTCCGCGAGCTCTGCTACGACCAAGATCTATTCATCCTCCAAACCGCATTGGTCATACTCTCCCCGGACCTCGTCATCGTCGCTATACTCGATCGCTTCGGCCTTCTGGACTATTTTTCCGGCTCGTATCTGCAATCGCATTACGAAGGTCCCCAACTAGGAAGCATGGTCGAGGAGGTGTTCTACGTCTTCATCACGATTTTCAGCGAGAACGCGAATGCGAGCAAGATGCCCATGCACCTGGCTATCCGGAGAGAGATTGTGCACGCGCTCGCGATGGGTCCTTGCAGTTTTTCCGACCTGGTCAAGCGCGTGGCAGAGCGCCTCGTCGACGATCCGTCCTTCGAGCGCATGTTGCGCGAGGTTGCAAATTTCCGCCCGCCGGAAGGCCCTACGGAGACAGGACTTTACGAACGAAGGATGAAGCATACGACGAAGTCAATCCATTTTTCTACCACTATACTCGTAATCGCCGGGAGGAAGTGGAGACAGTTCTGCGGAAGAGGGTCGAGAAGAGGACAGGCAAGAAGGAATGGGAGATCGTGTTGCCACCAAGGCCGTTCGGCGTCACTGAGGGACCATACAAGGGCATCAGCGACGTTTGGGAGCGCGAGATCGTAATTCAAATCATGTTCTTCGCGGTATGGAATGTCCTGGTCGTGACGGACTCCGGCTCTTCATCTGTCCCAGCGGGTTCAGCGCCGCCTTCCGCGGAAGCTATCCTTGATCAGGCTGTACATATGGTCATGCTCGGAGTTGTTGAACGCCCTCGCGGATTCAGCACGCTCGCAGCGAGAACACGGTTCGACGGAGAGGGCAAAGGGAAAACGCTGCTGGAGGTTCTCTGGACACTTGGGGAACACGAGAAGTACGCCAAGTTGTACAAGTCCCGCATCGATTGGATATTCGCGAAGCTCGACGCTGAGATACCTAACGAGACGCAGAGGATCCGCGGGCTGACCGCAAGGCCCGACGTAGGACCTGACGGACTTGTCGCACGCGCTCCTGGGATGGATAAGGACGAGCAGAGGAAGAAGGCGGCGAAGAAGAGGCAGGATGCTATTATGCAGCAAATGAAGGCGCAGCAAGCGAGCTTTGCGAGTATGTTTGCTCAGGGTGCCGACACGGATTCTGAAGATTCTCTCGATAATGACGACGGTGATGCCAGCATGGCGGATGTCAATGGCTCTGCCGACGAAGAAGAGATCATATCGTTCGGGACGTGCATTGTCTGTCAAGAGGATCTGACGAGTGCAAGCGCTGCTGCGGGAAAGCACTTCGGTTCTTTAGGACTCGTGCAACCCAGCAGGATGATTAGAAGGCATCCAGACGTGCAGAGCACGTTTTTGAATGATGTGCTGCTTTCGCCGCTGTCAATGGATCGGCCGCCCAATTTGAACGTCGCCAATGGTGCTAATGGGATGGCCACCAGTGGAAGCACCTCATTCCCACCTGCCCAAGCAGATCTACTAGACGCGCGTTCTACTTCTCCAAACTTTGAAGGTTTCCCCTCGAACTATACGCGATTCGGACTCCATGGCTCTGTCTGCAGTCATCTCATGCATCTCGATTGTTTCCAAGTGTACAGTGTCTCCATTCGACAACGCCACCGTGCACAAGCAACACGGAACCACCCAGAGTGTATACCTCGAAAAGAATTCATCTGTCCTTTGTGCAAAAGCCTGGGCAATGTCATATTGCCTGTGACCCAACCTGATGCCAGGATCTCCCTCAACTCAGTCCCGTTTCCGGATTGGATTAGAGCCGCAGGAATCAACATTCTAAAAAGCAAGCCGGACCCGCTTCTCGCTTCTTTGCAAACCCGGAATGGGACTGGCGAGTTCGTGTTTTGGAGTGCGCAAGATGCTGCCTACTCCAACATGGTGAAGAAGAATGCGGAGAAAGACAAGGATGTGGACGGAGGCAAGATGCTTGACACGTTAATGGTGATCACGAAGTCGATATCCCAACAAAGCCGCCACTTGCGCGACAGAATGGAACCCGATGCAACCGAGCGTGGCGCAGGAATCTATCTGCCAGAGGAGCTCGTGGGTTATACCGTTGCGGCCATGGAAATCAGCCAGCGCGGCGTGGCTGTGGATACATCGAGTTCTGGTGCAACGGAAGGGACGATGATGATCGATGCCCTCTCGGAATCGCAAACAAGGATGATTCGAGGTCTTTTGGCATGTCTTACGAAACTCGTCGCGTTGCAGTTCAAGAATCGACCTGACGAAGGCCGAGATGCTGTGCGACAAGCAATTATCAAGAGGCTACTACCAGAGTGGAGCCGTTCCTCGTTGACTTCGTTTTCATATCCCCTCCTCCTTCGAGATCCTTTTACTTTGCTAGTCGAGACCGCTGCCGTCGCGCCTGAACTACTACAACATGTTCTGGTGCTTACCTATTACGCATGCCTCGCCCGAACAGTCATCGGTCTTGTATATATCCTCAACAAATCACGCAGTAATACCACAACGCAGACTCCGCGAAGAGCGCATGAAGACGTCTTCGGCGATGTCCACATGTTCTTCATGTCGGTTGTTCGTCATTCGCCAGTGTTCGAGCACACTGCAACGCTGGCCTTCGAAACCTTCGGAGAGGCACGGATAGAAAAACTCCTTTATGCCTTCACGCTACCTTTCCTTCGTCGTGCAGCCATCCTCTGTCGCGCCGTTCTTCCGCATGCCTTTCCAACGCCCGACTTTGGCGAGTGCAAGGATGTATGTGAATACAACCGCTTGCTCCATATACTCGATATACCACCTCTCTCCGACCTGCCCCACCAAGATACTTTGCAAAATGCACTTTCTAGCTGGTGTGCACACTACGGGCATGCTCATTCAGCCTCGCAACTCAACTGCGGCGTCCTCTTGGATTATCCTGGCACATATCGCCTGGCGAGGCTGCCTCTGGTCCTCGATAGCCTGTTCAATCGCCAAGACAAGGCGCTGATGTGCATGAACTGCGAAACTTTCCCAGTCGACGCTGCCATTTGCTTGATTTGCGGTACAACTGTGTGCCTGCAAAGTAGCTGCTGCCAAGACGAAGATTATCTTCGCGGGGAATGCAATGTGCATACTCGAGAGTGCGTATTCTCTTATATACGGTTGAGTTACATCATTAACGAGTTCTTTCAGGTGCGGTGGGACTATCGGAATATATTATTGTGTCAAGCGGTGCTCGGTTCTATACCTGAATTCCGGCAATGGAACTTTCACTTCTTCCCCTTACCTCGACGCTCATGGCGAGGTGGATCTTTCGATGAGGTAATTTCTTTTCTTTACCATGCTACCTGTTCATGACCTGATCCATCTTCGACTACAGCCGCCGCGGTCGTCGCCAGTTCTTGCATCATGCAAGGTGGGAAGTCATCCGCAAGACATGGCTCGCGCATGGTATCCCGAGTATGGTTGCTAGAAAACTAGAAAGCAGTATGGACTCTGGAGGCTGGGAAACGCTATAACTTAGATGTACTTCTTCTCGTCCTCTGTTTTCCTTTTCTTCTGCCTTTTTCCTCGAATTCTCCGTCACGAAACCTCATAATTTAGAGCCCTCCACCAAGTTGTCTGTCCTTCACATGTCGCATTTTGTACCATTATCCATCCATTCATCCACATTCAATAACGACTAACATTACACACTCGCATACCTTATTTAAACAATTTCTCCCTAGCTCTCCTCGTAGTCAACTGTCACGTTCACCTCCACAGTCCATCATTGTCTTTTTGTTGTTTCTTTCCGCCGCACTTTCGCCTCCGTCGCTATGTTTTGCAACATCCAGTTCACAAGCTTACTAATTTACCGCCTAGCATACGTAATTGTAACAAATCGCATTGTCCAATCCATCCACTGAATTTGGCATTATCAACTACTTGGTCGCGCTGCTGCAACGTCTGAATCCGCTGGTAATTTTTTGCGAGAAACGAACTGATCATGATGCATGAGTACTGAGTGCTTCTCGTGGGGTCGTTGCAGATTTTTCTGACCTGGTCAAGCGAGCCGCGGAGCACCTCGTCGATAATCCGTCCGTCGAGCGCATTCAGTATCATCGAAGGACAAGCGACTCTATAAGGGCGTCAGCGAAGTCTGCGAGAGCGGGATCGTGCTTCAGGGCATGTTATCGGCATATGGAATGTTCTGGTCGTTACAGACTCGGGTTCCTCTCGACTAGCGGGATCGACCCTCCCTTCCACCGAAGTTATCCTCGATCAGCCTCTGAGAATATGGTTATGCTTGGTGGGATTGAACGATCTCGGTGGTTTAGCACGCTCGCGGCGAGGAAATGGTTCAACGAGGAGGGTAAAGGGAAGATGCGTAGCGAAGGCAAGGTGGAACTTGAACTTAGTCATCCTGAAGAAATGGCTCTCGCATGGTATCACCATTTCCAAGGACCAAGTTGATTATGATCATCACACCCGGTGCATGAACATTGATTATAGCTGGGCATGAACAATTAAATATAACTTCAATGGACATGGGAATCTTGTGCGAATCCGTAGGAATCCGTCGATTCATTTTTGCTTGCCATCAGGGTTTATCGAAAAGCGTTCGACTCGGAATTGCGAAGCTCTTTCTCCTTCTTTCTCCCCACTCACATCAAGTTCATCGTTGCGCACTGTTGCGGATAACTGAACCCACTGGTAATTTTTTGTAGGAATCTCAGATGACCAATGCCTGATTTTCCTTTCATTGTGAAGAGAAAATGTTAGAGCATGGTAATGCGCATCTCAATTCTGCTAAAACTCATCAGGGATCGTCAGATGACGGTGATCCCACTGAAAGAGGTGAGCAAAATCACTTGTTGGCCTAGAGCTCATAGGTCGCTGGGCGCTCATCATGTTTATTGCATGCACGATTTAGATCCCATCGCCAACTCCCCATCGCAGATTTTGCTCGAGGCCCTGCAGAATTTTGTGATTCCACTCATACATGCGGCCGAGGGAGAAAATAAGAAGGGTAAATCTTTTCACCACCACAGACACGATTTTAATCACTTAATCATAAAATATTGTAGATATCAGCCAAGTTCATATGGGCGTCGAAGCGGAGAAGCTTCTTATCGCGCTCCAGGAATTTATATCGTCTATGATCGTACAAAAACGAATCGTTCAACCACAAGGAATCGAGGTGGATTTGGAAGGTAGAACTCTTCCTGAACAATGCCACGATTGCAGTTACTGACTGCTAGACATCTCCTACTACTTAATAACGTTGAAGACGTTCTAGATGATGCCAAATCTCCTGGTGCGGCCACACCCACAGATAGTCTCGCCTCCGACCTCGAACCCTCTTTGAAAGGTATGCAAATTATAGCAGAACCGCTCAGGATCTAATATGATTGCCGTCAATTGTTCAGAGACAGCTTTAAATTCTCGAATCGAACGAATGTATACAACGATTATAGGAAGAATTCCAGAGGCTGTCCGCAAGCATGTCTTCAGCAAGATGCCCATTCGAGTGTTGCACTTCACCGACATCCCTGGAGACTCTGGCTCTAAGCTCCAAATTACGCTACTTGATAGGAATGGCGTCTGCGACCGCGTTATCAGAGAAATTCACGCCAGATCCTCGATTGTACACAGGTACATCAAGGAACTGTGCAAAGGCATCAAGGAAGACACACAAATTTTGCATGACGTTGCCGTCAGAAGTATCGTACTGGAAAACACCAAATACGCCATCCTGTCTCATACCTGGCTCCGTGAATCGGACAGCGAGATCAGCTATGGCGATTGGCAGATAGGACAGCATGATACACAGAAACCAGGATATCAAAAGCTTGCCAACTTTTGCAAGTCTGCTTGGATAGATCACGGACTCTCTTTCGGTTGGATGGACACTGTTTGCATTAACAAGGACAGCAGCTCCGAGCTCGACGAATCCATCCGCTCAATGTATAAGTGGTACCAGGACTCTGATGTCTGCATCTCCTACCTGGCGGGGACTGTCACCCTGGGTGATATTCATCGGGATGCTTGGTTCACTCGCGGATGGACATTTCAAGAACTGCTCGCTCCACGTCGCATGTCCTTCTATAACAAGGACTGGAAGAAGTTCGTACGGTACAGCGATCCTGGCAACAAGTACAATCCATATATTCTTAAGCAAATCTTCAAAGCGACGACCATTACTGAAGATGAATTACGCTTCCCCACCAAGTTATCTATATCGCGCAAGATGCAGCTAGCAGCGAAGCGCAATGTGATGCGCGAAGAGGATATCGCGTATTCTCTGATGGGCATTTGCAATGTCAGTATTTCGATAGCATATGGCGAGGGTGCCAGGCGCGCGTTCTTCCGCCTCATGACGGAGGTCTTGAATACATCAAGCCAAGTTGTCGATTTCTTCAATTGTGCTCAGACGGATGGACGCTCTATTATTCCATCGGGGCCATCGGCATACCTTCAATGCTCCGAGGCTATAATGAGCACGTCACCGTGGCACAGCTCACCTATAGAACCGTTGCTTCTTACCCATGTCGGACTCCGGACGCCAATCCTTTTGATGCCCTCATTGCGAGAAAACGACAATTGCCTTGAAAACAAACCCATTGGTAATTATCATGCCAAGCTTCACTTACCTGCTTTGGAATCTATCAATGTCGGAGTCTACCATGTATTGGACAAAGGCATCAGGAAAAGCACTGCTGGTAAGTGGCAAGACTTGAGCTGGGCTCGCGATAGACTCACTGATTACGATCTTGACTCTACAGAAATGAGGTGGTCATTTGGAATATTGAATTTCGGAGGAGATACATCCACTATTCATTATCGGGATCGCTGCCTTGCATTATGTTTCAAGGTGAACCGCCTGGGCGGTGTTGGCCAAGTGGATTGGAGCTCAACTTCCGGTTTGCAATTCGTAAGGATTTGCACGAAGGAACCTATCGTTTTCCATCTCATGAAGCACGGGGCATCCACTTTAGGGGCAGGTAATGTTCCTTATCCAATCAAGCGAAGCGAGCTGGCAATGCACGGGATTACTTTGACCACCATGTATCTGTAGGGGCTCGACACGTAGCGTAATGCAATTTTCTTTATTCGACACAGACGAATATATATCCGTTTTGAAGCTAATCGGGCTTGATTCGCACATCCATTGATACCATGAACCATCAATGTTCAGAAAGGCATGAACTATGTTCGATGAATGAGGAAAGAGAATGTCGATGGAGGAGAAGGACGATGAATGAAGGACGACAACGCAGGTCTAAACAGAGACAGAGGGACGGGACCCGCAAGGGCGAGGTGTTGAAGAAAGCGGGACGACAAAGACGAACGAGGGCAGAGCACGACACAACACGGAAACGAGAGGTCTTCAAACGGCTCATAAAAAAGCATCTACGCTGCGCGGCAGAATAGGGTCACAACAAAACACTCCGAGCGCCATGCCCAAAGCTCATAGCCCAGTCTGAATCTGCCGCATGCAGGCATAGACAGACCCGCCCACAGGCATGGGCACGCTCTCCCGCCGAGCCCTCTTCTCCTCGTTCGCAGGCGCGCTCAGCGCATCGCGCCACGCGCGCACCTCCGCCTCCTTCGCAAACGAAACGTACAGCACCTCCGTCGCCCTTGACGGCTTCTTCTGCCCCGATTTTGGCGTGAATTCAAGCAGGAGGGTTGGTCCCCTTGCTCTCAGGCGTGATGCGCGTTAAAGTAGATAGAAGTATTGTTTTTCAAGGAGGCTAGGTTTGCATAGAAGAATTTGATGGTAAGTGAAGCTAGTGAAAAAAAATAACGATAATAGAACACTAACATAATAGGAGAATTTTTGATGATGGAGGTTGAATGGAGCCAGGCGGGATACTGCAAGCCTTTGGGGTCGAAGAGGCCGCAGATGCGGCCTGCGGCCCGCCCGCGATGATCTCAGCGTATATAGGGAGTATGCTGGCGTCCCAAAAAATTCCTGCGACATCTGCGCCGACGTAGGCCTTGTGTAGGAAGCCGAGGCGCCGCCTAGCTGCGGGGCACGATTGAAGACGTCGTCTTGCCAATCGTATAGCTCGGAGTCGGCGGCGAAAGAGATACGGAGGCGGCATTCTTTGTAGATTTGAAACGTACATTGACGATGGTAAGAGACTCGGCATCGAGCTCAAGGCTCGAGCCGACGTGGCTTCAGGACGCGCTGTGGAATGCACTGCGTTCGCAGACGTAGGCGTGCCCGCCTCGCGTATACTTATAAGGAGTATACTGGCATCACCGAAGTTCCCTGCGACGCCCGCACCATCGTGGGCTTTGTATACGCAATTAAAAGGCGCGGAGGTGGCGCTGCCTAGCTGCGGGACAATATCTTGCCAGCATGGTCGAAGCAAGGTCGAAGACGGCGAAGACAGACAGACGGCCACGGAATGCGAAGTGCTGACATAATATGGCCCATTCAACAACTTCAACTTGACGGCAACCTTGTTCTGGTCGTTCGACGCCTCTCCGCCACTACGCGAAGCTGACTTGAAGCTGACACTCAGGTTCCCAAGGGTTTCATCGCTTTGAAAGGCGTACACCGCATACGTTACAGGAAAATGGCTGGATTCAGAACTCTCAGCATCGGTCTCGTCAACGACTCTCGGGACACCGCCTGACGCGTCTCTTAGCTTCCATGCCCAACCTCCACGCACCTCCGGACTCGGCTGTGAATCCCCCGTTATTATGATTACTACTGCACACATGAAGCATGAAGCCCACCGCGAAGCCCACTCTCATGGGCCAGACAACCATCTCAGGTCTCAGGGTGGCACCCAAGTTTGTCCTCGCGGAGCGCGCCTTCATACCACAGCTCCACGACACATGCAAGGAGACGCTGAAGGATTCTATCTGTGCTTAAATGACACGCTTAATACGCAGACGTGCTAGCGAAGGTGAGCTTCCAACGTATGTATTGACACGATTTGAGCCTGGCTCGGCGTCTGTTCTAATATTCCACGATTTCTATTGACATTTTCTTCCCCCAGTCACCGCCATTCTTCTTCTGGGTGGCCGAACAACGTTCTATGTGCGTTCCTTCCACGAGGTCGAGTTTGGCGGGGCACGGTCACATCCGTTCAATTTTGGCTTATCGAGACCTGGTCGACCTCGTCAAACGACCGAAGGAGCGCTTCGTCTGCAGCCTCTGCAAAGCTCGACGCTGAAGGACCCGCTGATACATGGGGGTCCGCGGGCTGACCGCAAGGGCCGGCATAGGATCCGATAGACTCGCCGCATGCGCGCTGGGGTGGAAAGGGACGAAGAGAGAAAGTAGGCAACGAAGAAGGGGTAAGACACTATCATGGAGCGAATGGAGGCAACAGCGAGCGAGCTCTGCGAGTATGTTTGCTTGGTGTCACTGTAGGGGTAGTGACGATAGCCATTCCGATATGCCACATCATTGAGTAAAACGTGCGTGATTCCCATCTCATGGTCAGTACGGGCGTTGGATGGTAAGTTAAGCAAAAGTCGCTCTTCAGTAGGACGGCGTCGTGACTGGTATACATATCATCACGACGACACATAACTAAATATAGCGTATACATGGCGGTCGGTGATGGTCAAGCATGCTGACGGTCTAAACTACCGAATTTCACAGCTCCTTCTCCCCGTTCACATCAAGCTCGTTGTCGCTGCAATGTCTGAATCCGGTGGTAAGCTCCTCACGAAACTTATATGAGCAAGGTCTGGTTCCCATTTCTTTTCAAGAGAAAACCTCAACGTTTGGTGATGCGCTTCCGCGTGCTGGAACCCGTCGGGGACCATCGGGTGACGATCTGAATCCCACTAGAAGAGGCGAGCAAATGCACTTGTTGGCCTAGAGGTCATCGAGCGCTGGGCGCTCATACATGTGTACTGCGCGCGATGTAGATCCAACCACAAGCACCCCATCACAAACCTTGCTCGAGGCCCTGCAGAACTTTGTCACCCCTCTCATACATACAACCGGCGGGGAAAAAATGAAGGGTAAGCCTCTTCGCTGCAACAAACACGATTTTATTCACTTAATAACAAATTTAAATTTTAGATATGGGCCAAGTTCATTCGATGGGTCCTGAGGCGGTGAAGCTTCTTACCGCGCTCCAGGAATTTATATCATCTATGATCGTACAACCACGATTCGGTCAACCACAAGCAATCCAGGTGGATTTGGAAGGTAGATCAAATACCGCAATTACAGTTACTGATTTTAACGCCTACTACTTAACGTTGACAATGTCTAGATGATGCCAAATCTCCTGGCGCGGCGACACCCACAGATAGTATCGCCTCCGACCTCGAACCCTCAGTGGAAGGTATGCAAATTATAGCAGAACCGCTCAGGATCTAATACTATTGCCGCTGATTGTATAGCGATAGCTTTAAATTCCCGAATAGAACAAATGTATCCAACGATCATGGCAAGAATTCCAGAGGCGGTCCGCGAGCACGTCTTCAGCAAGATGCCTATCCGAGTGTTGCATTTCACCAACGCCCCTGGAGATTCTGGCACGAAGCTCCAAATTACGCTGCTTGATAGGAACGATGTTTGCGACCGCGTCGTAAGAGCCATTTACGCCAAATCCTCTATTGTAAAAAGACAGATCAAGAAAATTGTCACAGATCGGTATAATCAATATAAACAATTTGGTGACTCGGAGCACTTTCCTATCATCGAGAAATTTATCACACAAGAAAATACCAAATACGCCATCCTGTCTCATACGTGGCTCCGTGGACCAGACAGCGAGATCACCTATGGCGATTGGAAGACAGGACAGTTCGATACTCAGAAACCAGGATATCAGAAACTTGCCAAGTTTTGCAAATCCACTTGGAAGGACCACGAACTTTCGTTCGGTTGGATGGACACAGTTTGCATTAACAAGGACAGCAGCTCCGAGCTCGACGAATCCATCCGCTCAATGTATAAGTGGTACCAGGACTCTGATGTCTGCATCTCCTACCTGGCGGGGACTGTCGCCCTCGATGATATTCATCGTGATCCTTGGTTCACTCGTGGATGGACATTCCAAGAACTGCTCGCCCCAGAGCGCATGGCATTCTATAACAAGGACTGGAAGACATTTGTACCTTTCACCCTTCGCGGCGATAAATTCGATCCAGATATTCTAAATCAAATCTACAAAGCAACGACGATTACTGAAGGTGAACTACGTGGCTCCAACGATTTACCTATTTCGCGCAAGATGCAGCTGGCGGCGAAGCGGAATGTGATGCGTGAAGAAGATGTTGCATATTCTCTGATGGGTGTTTGCAACGTTAGTATTTCAATAGCATATGGCGAGGGTGCCGAGCGGGCGTTCTTCCGCCTTATGACGGAAGTCTTAAATACTTCGAGCGAAGTTGTCGATATCTTTAACTGTGCTCAGAAGGGTCGTCCGGAACGTCCCTCCATCATTCCATCGGGACCATCGGCATATCTTCGATGCTCCGAGATTATTATGGGGATCTCGCACAACCCACCTATAGAGCCATTGCTTCTTACCCATGTAGGACTGCGGACGCCCATCCTTCTGATGCCCTCATTGCAAAAGGACGACCCTTGTCTCAAAAACGACCCCATTGGTGACTACTATGCCACGCTCCGGTTGCCGAGATCACCCTACACTTTTGGCCCTGGCAGCCCCTCTCATTTATTGGACAAAGGTATCATGAAAAGCATCACTCGTAAGTGGCAAAATTGAGCTGGGCTCTCAATGGCAGAAGCATCACACGGCGGACAAATAGGTGTCAAGTCGCGATTTGAATTGTTATGTCCAGTTACGTGACAGTTAACTGTCAAGTTACATGTCCATTTTTGGATGTCACGCCCTCTTAGAGAAATTCGGCATTTGACTTGCCCTCTGACCTTGTTTGTCAGTATCAGCACTGTAGAAAGAAGAGCTCATAATTTGGGAAGCTTATAATATTATATAAAACGCTTGGGGGTTCCAAATTGTGGACTTAATTGTGATTTCGACTGACTATCATGTTTTCTTTGAATGTAGTTGTGACAGCTAGTGTTGTTCCCATAATTGTACGCATTTTCCGGCGATTCTCAAGAAGAAAATTGTATGTAGAGTTTTAGATGGACTTGGTCAATGACCTTTCGGCTTTTGGGTCAAAATTTGGCTCAATATGCAGTCTAGTGAGTTTTCTTTCCTAGTTAGCCAGATATCGTCACGAGTATGTCACAAATAATCCAAAAATGGACACCTGACTTGACATGACAAGCCGCGGCACGACTTGACAGTTAAATGTCCGCCGTGTCAATATCAATCATTTGCTAACTCCCACTTTACAGGGCACAGAAGGACATTTGGAATATTGAATTTCGGCGGAGACACGACTACTGTCCATGTTCAAGACCTCTGCCTTGCAGTATGTTTTCGGATGGACCACTACTACGGCCAAGTGGAATGGGGCTCGACTTCCAGTCTGTCTAAGATCGATCGGATGGTAACAGACGAGCCTATTGTCTTCCGTCTCAAGAAGCAGGGGTCGTCAAGGGGTCAAGCTGTTTATTCAATCAAGCGAAACGACCTGGCAAAGCACGGGATGACTTTAGAAACCATGTATTTGTAGAGGCTTGACCTGGCTCGACACAGCGTACAACGAGATCAATCGCAATTCTATATTCCAAGGTAGATGTTAGCGTCCTTTATAGATTTTTAAGTGATCACACCGGCGCGCTCAACGACAGGACCGCCTCATTCGCGAACGACACGTACAGCGCCTCTATAAATCTCGACTGCGGCTGGGGGGCGGCGGCTTAGGGGTGAACTGTGTACGAAGTCGAAGGGCGATGGGCCCAGTGCGGGGCACGACGGTAGATGTCGTGTAGACGTCGTCTTGCCCATCGTATAGCTCAAAGTCTTCGGCGAACAAGAGACGGAGGCGGCGTTCTTGTCGGTCTGGGATGTACGTTAATGATGGCAAGAGACTGTCGAACTCGAGCCGCCGTGGCTTCCAGGATGCCTATTAAGGCTGACCCAGCGCATCTTAGCAAGCCAGCGCGAAAATAGACCGCTCCGAGCAACGAGATACCGGCCCTCGAAGGCAGGAAGGGTATGGCCAGATAGGGACAGTGTCTTGTTGCCCATTGAGCGAGATTATATTAGACGTCGACCGCGAACGCGGCGCCGCCTGCACTATCGGTATCGAAGCCTCGGGCGACGTAGAAGTTGCAGCTGCGGGCTGCGACCCGCCCCCAACGATCTCGGCGTATATAGGGAGTATACTGGCGTCTCCGAAATTTCTGAAGACGTCCGCGCCGACGTGGGCTTTGGTACGAAGCCGAAGGGGGACGAGCTGGCGCCGCCGAGCTGCGGGGCGCGGCTGTAGATGTCGTCTTGCCAGTCGTAGAGCTCGGAGTCGGCGGCGAACGAGAGATGGAGGCAACGTTCGTTGTCGGTAGCGTCGGGTGCGGCGACGCGGATGGAGAGTCGTGCGGTCTATGGCGGCGACGAAGGTGAGGGGGATGCGAGTATGTTTACTTGACGAGAGCTATGAGTGCAAGCAAGTGTGAATGAGAATGTAGATGTCGTGGAAGAGGTTGTGGGACGTACCTTGATGATGATGGTAAGAGACTCGGCGTCGGTCTGGCTTCCAGGATGCGCTGCGGAAAGCACTGCGCTCGCGGACGTCGGCGGGCCCGGACTCGGAGAGCGTGCGGGGCGAAGTAGATGTGGTGGTCGAGAACACGTCGAAGGGTTGATGGTAGTGGGTGAATAGAGTACGTCGATGATGAGAGACTGAGGGAGAAGTGCTGACGTAATATGTCATCCCAACGTTGTTCTCGCCAAGTTTGCTTTCTGCTTTCTCCGTGCTCGTTCGCCGCAACGCCAAGTCGACACTCAGGCCCGCAAGCTCAAGGTCGTCATCGCTTGTTAGGCGCATGCCGCTTATGCTACAAGACAATGATATCTCAGTATCGGTCTCGACTCTTCGGACACCGCCTGGCGCGTCGCTCACCTCCCACTGCCGCCACGAAACACCTCAATGCACCTACAAACTCGTCGGAGCGTTCCTTGTTATTACAGTCGCGCCTACATACCACCGCGATGCCCATTTTTGCCGAAGACAACTCCCTGCGAGCGGCACCCAACTACACCCTCGCTGAGCGCGCCTACATAACACAGCGCCTCGACATATACAAGGAGCTGAAGGTGTTCTATCACGATGCCGATGATGCGCTTCATACGTAGAAGGAATACCAGCAGACATGTTATAGAAGGTAAGCCTTCAATATTCAGACGATTCGAGCTCAAGCCTGGGCTCGTCTGCTCTAATACTTCGTAACTTCTACTGACACTTTCTCCATTTTCTTCCCCCAGCCGACCTCATTCATCTTCTAGGCGCTGATGTAGACGAACGCGGGGCTCAGTTGCGCCATAACCACAGTGTTGCACCATGCTCGCAGAGGACCGCCTCGACCGAACAAAGTTTTCCGTGCGGTCCTTCCACCAGGTCGAGATGATCTCATCCCGTTCGAATCGACATATTGGAGGCCTGGTCAGCTTTCGCCACTCGTTGTCCTGGCTCCTTGCGAAGCTATCTGTTGAAGCATGTACATCTATCAAGCGAGGTCGTGTTGCCGGTTGGGACAACAGGCGGGCCCTTATGGATTTTCTGCTCAGAGGTAGTTTTCCTCTCCAATAAAAACGAATAGAATCTGCATATTCACTTCATTTGGTCGTTTGACAGTCCTCGCCGTGATAGTCCAAATTGGAACTAGGCTCTGGGATCGCTATTACTTTCTATCCATTGTCGACTCCTCCGCCTTCTAGGACGACTTTTTCGGCAAAGGAGCAGGTCGTGTCGATCTTCGTGGATTTTTCGTTCCGAGGTGAATTCTATCTCCAAAAAATACGCTCCGTATATTTATCTCATTTGTTCATCTAATAGTATTCTCGTGAAAGCCCAAATGCGGACTAGGCTCTGGGTTCGCAATGCCTCCGCCATCCGTGGTCGACTCTTCCATTACCGGAGCCACATGCTTTTGCGAGCTTTGCTATGACCAAGGCCCATTCACATTCCAAATCGCTTTGATCGTGCTCTCCACCGACGTCGTCATTTTCGCTGTTCTCGCCCGCTTTAGCCTTCCGGATGACGCTGGTATTTGCATTCGCAACTACCCAGGGCTCCATTCAGGAATCTAGGAGGCATAGTCCAGCCGCTTTTCTGCACCTCCAGCACGATCTCCAGCAGGAACGCGAACGCAACCAAGCATACACCCATGCGTCCATTTATCCGGAGAGAAATTGGACACGTGCCCGCGCTCGCGACCGCGCTCGCGAAGGGCATTGCAGCTCCTTCGAACCGGCCAAACGCATTGCGGAGCATTCCGTCGACAATCCATCCTTCGAGCGCGCGCTGCCGAACTTCCAAACTCCCAGCCGCCAGAAGGCCCACGGGGTAGGACTCCAGGAAATCAAACATCCGACGAGGCTAAGCCGCTCTTCTAAACCATACGGGGAGGAGGTGGAGATAGTGCTGCGGAAAAGGATTCAAAGGAGGGTAGCCAAGATGGAGTGGGAGGTCGCACTGCCCCCAAGGTCATCCGATATCACGGGGGGACTGCGTCAGGGCGTCGGCGAGATTGTGATTGAGACCGTGTTCTTCGCTACATCGCAACGAGCGCCAGCTGCACGTGTTCGCGCTCGGTGTGGTTGGACGACCTCGGGGTTTAACGCGCTGGCGAGATCGTGGTTCAGATCTTGCTCTTCTCCACTTCGAACGCTGTGGGGGCTACGAGCGCCGGCTGCACATGGTCATGCTCGGTGTGGTTGGACGATCTCGGGGGCTAAGCGTGCTCGTGTCCAGGAAACGGTTCAACGGGGAAGGAATAAGAAAGACACTCCTGGGGCTCTGGGCACTTGGGAAAGCACGAGAAATGCGCCAGGTTGTACGAGGCGTCGCGATTGATCGTCAGCACGAGATATATATATATATAAATATAGTGTGTACATGGCTTGTACATGGCGGTGCTCGTGAAGCGTGGTTGCTGTCAAAACATATACAGACAATGAACTATTAAATCTTACCGCTCCTTGTTCCCGTTCACATCAAGCTCATAGTCGCTGCAACGTCTGGATCCGCTGGTAAGCTCCTGACGATACCTATATGAACATCGCACGATTCTCATCTCTTTTCAAGAGAAAACCTCAATGTTTGGCGATGCGCCTCCGCCTGATGGTGGTACCCATCAGCATCAGGGATCATCGAGTGACGATTCCGCTGGAAGAGGTGAGCGAGACCATCTGCTGGCCTAGCGTCCGTGGATCGCTGGGACCTCATACCTGTCTACCGTGTGCAATGTAGATCCTACCACAAACACCCCATCGCAAATTTTGCTCGAGGCCCTGCAGAATTTCGTCATCCCCCTCATACATACGGCCGAAGGGAAAAATAAGAAGGGTAACTCTCTTCGCTGTAATAAACACAATTTCAATCGCTTGATTATGATATATTAGATGTCGGCCAATTCCATTCGATGGGTCCTGAGGCGGGGAAGCTTCTTGTCGCGCTCCAGGAGTTTATATCATCAATGATCGCACAATCACAAGTCGGTCAAACGCAGAGCATCGAGGTGGACTTGGGCGGTAAACTTGTTCCTCAGCAATACGACGGATTACAGTTATTGATTTTGAAACAGATCCTGATGTCGACAGCGTTTCATCGAACGATGCTATGGTCAAATCTCCCGGCGTAGAAACAGAGAGCAAACTCTATGACCCCGGGCCCTCGCAAGGTATGCAAATCATAACAGAACCTCTGATCTCAACATCTAATAGCATTGTTATCGCCTGTTGGAGGATAGCTTTGGTACCCCGACAAACAGATTACCAACGTGTTATGGGAAAACTTCAGGAGGCAGTTCGTCTGCACGTCTTTAGCAAGATGCCTATTCGGCTATTACACTTCAGCAACACGCCTCGAGAAACCGGCACCAAGCTAAGCCTACAAATAACACTACTTGAGAGGAACGATGTCTGTGGCCGAATCATACAAGAAATTCTAGCCAGTTTCTCGGAGAGAATATTCAGAGAGAGGATGGTAAAGGCGAGAGAGACTCGTGGGCCTGGATCTATATTGGGACTATCTCTTGAGGACCGCATCATCAAGGACATCATACAGGAAAACATCAAATATGCCATCCTATCTCACACATGGCTTCGTGGATCGGACAGGGAAGTTACTTATAGCGCTTGGCGGCTACGAGAGTTCGATGCTCAGCAGCCAGGGTATCAAAAACTCATCAATTTTTGCAGATCTGCCTGGAAAGACCATGGACTTTCTTTCGGTTGGATGGACACTGTTTGCATTGACAAAGACAGCAGCTCCGAGCTCGACGAATCCATCCGCTCGATGTATAAGTGGTACAAAAACTCCCACATCTGCATTTCCTACCTGGCGGGGACTGTCGCCCTCGGTGATGCTCATCGTGATCCTTGGTTCGCTCGTGGATGGACATTTCAAGAACTGCTCGCTCCAGAATGCATGTCATTCTATAACAAGGACTGGCAGAAGTTCGTAACGTACACCAGTGATGGCGACAAGCGCAATCTAGCTATTATAGATCAAATCTTCAAAGCAACAACGATTACAGGTGACGAGCTCCGACGTGCCTCGCTACTACCTATTTCACGCAAGATGCAGCTGGCAGCGAAGCGCAATGTAATGCGCGAAGAAGATATCGCATATTCTCTGATGGGGGTTTGCGGTGTCAGCATCTCGATAGCATATGGTGAAGGTGCCGAGCGGGCGTTCTTCCGCCTTATGACGGAGGTCTTAAATACTTCGAGAAAAGTAGTTGATATCTTCAATTGTGCTCAGCCGCTATGGCGTACTAGTATTATTCCATCGGGACCATCGGCATATCTTCAATGCTCCGAGGATATTATGATGATGCCGCACATGCAACCTATAGAGCCATTGCTTCTTACTCATGTAGGACTCCGGATGCCAATTCTTTTGATGCCCTCATTGCAAGAGAACTCTTGTGTTGAGCATGAGCCCATTGGCGACTACTATGCCACGATTTGCTGGTACAAGGATCGCAAAACATCTTTCACGGGCAACGGTATTTTTACCTATCATCTATTGCACAAAGGCATCGCACAAAGCACCTCAGGTAAGTGGCAAGACTTGATCTGGACTCTCAATGGCACAATCATCATTTTCTAATTCCAACTTCACAGAATACAAGTGGATATTTGGAATATTGAATTTCGGAGGTGATACAACCACTATCGATGTTCGGGGTCTCTGCCTTTCAGTATGTTTTCGCGTGAAACGCGCGACCCAAGTGGAATGGGGCTCAACTTCCAGGTCATCTGCAATCTATCGGGATAACACAGACAAGCCTATCGTCTTCCATCTCATGAACAGGAGGACATCAACTTCAGGGGATGGTAACACTGTTTATTCAATCGACCGAAGCGACCTGGCAAAGCACGGGATGACTTTAGTGACCATGTATTTGTAGGGGCTCGACACAGCGTGTAATGAAGTCAATCACAATTTTATATTCGACGCGGATGTAATCCATATCCATTTTGAAGTTATTCAGGCTTGTTTCACATACCTCCTCAGAAATGACCCGTCAGAACCTGAATTCACCGCTGTGGATGGTAACAAATGCAAGACAAAGCGCCTAAATATACGCTGTCACCACGAACAATAGATGGCAAGCATCGAATCCCCTGACCGTTTTCTCCAACGTCCGAGCCAGAAGATTAGCTTCATGCACATGCGCGGCCCCGACTCAGAAAAGATAATCTACAACCCATATCCTGCGCATCGCAAGGAAGATTCAGTCCAAGAGAGTTCGAACACAAGGATTGAACCAAAAATGCAAATCTAGATGCAAAATCCAACAAAGATACGGGTATATCATATACAACCAGCCGTCATGCGCACAACCCGCAAGCCGCACATGGCGTAGGGTGATAACATACGAAGTAAAATACAGGGGGTGGAGGGGTGGCAGGTAACTTCATGACGATGATCGGCGAACGACGCGGATGGCGGGGAAAATGTAAGTACATAGCGGAGGTGCATACAGAGTGAGAAGGGGGGTGCGGAGATGGGGGTCAACAGAGACAGAGGGAGAGAGCGGACACACAACATGATGGGATGCTAGCGTAGATATGTAAATAGGCAAAATAGAAAGGATGGAGGGCAGACCAACGATGGCGACACGAAGACGCAGACAGGCCCAGCCCAGCTGGACTAGCCACTGCGCGCCGGCCCCCAGCGCGCCTTAGCGTGAAAAGGTGCGTCGTGACATGGATGTCAGGCGAAGACGGATGGACATGTGTACGATGGATGAACGATCCGACGAAAGAAATGTTGGCGGACGAGGATGACGATGGAGGGAAATGCGGACGGAGGAGCATAACGGGGAGATGGGACAGGATAGGATGTACAAAATGCGGCATGACAGAGACGAACGACGGCACAACAAGACCACAGCACGGAAACGGGCTCATAAAAAAGCATCTACGCAGCGCGGCAGCATAGGGTCATCACAAAACGCTCCGGGCCAACGCCCAGAGCCCCAGCCGGTCTGCATCCCCCTACGCAGGCACAGGCGCCCGCAGGCAGCGGCCCGCTCGCCGACTCCCCCTCCGCGCCCTCTTCTCCTCGCTCTTCGCCGCCGCCACTGCTGACGGCGGCGGCGCGCTCAGCGCATCGCGCCACGCACGCAGGTCCGCGTCCTTCGCGAACGACACATGCAGCACCTCCGGTGATCGTGACTGCTCCTTTTGGGCCAATTGTGGTTTGAATTCGAGTAGGAGGGTGTTCGGTCGGGCGTGAGGCGCGTTAGGGTGGATATAGTAATCGTTTTTGAGAGGCTGAGGTCCACATAGAGGAGTCTGATGGTGAGTACGCAGTTACGATGATAGGATGCGGAAATGATAGGAGGTGATGATTGAATTTAAAGTGAAAAAAATGGGAATGGCAGCGAGAATAGCACGAATCAGTTCACCCCGGGTTCCATACACATCCAACAGACGACAAAAATTCTGCTTGATGGATGGGACGAATGCGGCAAAGTATTCATGTACACTCTCCACAACAACAAAGAAAGAATTCAAATTAAAAAGATCTCGCCTTGTCAGCATCGCGACGAATGACGAGCACCTGCCCAACAGGCTTATCCAACTTAACAAGCCAGCTGAAGATATGCAGTTCTGAGCAACGAGGTATCGGCCCTCGAGGGCAGGAAGAGCAGTGCCAGGTGGCGATGGCGTCTTATTGACGTTGGGCAGGGTCGGCCGCCACCGCGGGGGCCTGCACTATCATTATCGAAGCCTCGGGCGGCGCAGATGCTGCAGCCGTAGACTGCGACCCGCCCCCTATGATCTCCGCGACATATGGCGTCACCGAAATTTCCCGCGACGTCTGCGTGGAGGTGGGTCTTATGTACAAAACCAAATGGTGACGAGCTGGCGCCGCCGAGCGGCGCGGCGCGGCGCGGCTGTAGATGTCGATGTCGTCTTGCCAGTCGTAGAGCTCGGAGTCGGCGACGAAGGAGATATGGAAGCGGCGTTCGTTGTCTGTGGCATCGGGTGCGGCGACGCGGATGGAGAGTCGTGCGGTCGATGGTGGCGACGAAGGTGAGGGGGATGCGAGTATGTTTACTTGACGAGGGCTATGAGCGCAAGTAAGTGTGAATGAGAATGTAAATGCCGTGGAAGAGGTTGTGGGACGTACCTTGCTGATGATAAGAGACTCGGCATCGAGCTCAAACCGCCGTGCCTTCCAGGATGCTCCATGGAATGCATTGCGTTCAGACGTCGGCGGCCCCACTACGGATGACCTTGGGTGGAGCCTTGGTCGACCTGGAGTCTTAGAGGGGGCGCGACGTCAAGGACGCTGTGGGCTTGTACGCCATAATCTCGTGGCGGAAATGTGCAGAAGATTGTAGCGGAAGCGAAGGAAGAACGAATATGACAGAGAGGAGAGCGATGGGGCCAGTACTCAGTACTCAGGCCTCAGGGACCTTCGCCTACGAGCTTTGCGTATACAGAGTGTACTGGCATCACGGAAATTCCCTGCGGCACCCGCACCGTCTTGGGGTTTGGGTACGAAGCCAAAATGCGGCGAACTGGCACTACCTAGCTACGAGGCGAGCCTATAGAGTCCATCTTGGCCAGCACAGAGTTCAGAGTCTGGACTCTGAATCAACGACAAAGGATGGATGGAGGCGGCACTCCGGGTGTGCGGGGAGGAGTAGGTGCGTTCGATGGCGGCAACGGAAGCGAGGAAGATGGGAGCGCGTCGCGCGACGCGTTTTTGGTCGAGAAGGGCTGGTGGTGGGTGAATAAAGTACGAGGTGCTGACGTAATATTTCACCTCACCCGTGCTTGTTCGCCGCTACGCCAACTTCCAAGTCGACACACAGGCCACCAAGGCCGTCGTCGCTTGGTAGGCGCACACCACCTAGGCTACGGGACACAATGCCTCTCAATATCGGTCTCGACTTCAAGACACTGCTTGGCGCATCTCTCACCTCCCACTGCCGCTGCTAAGCACCTCAACGCACCTACTACCTACGCACTCATTGGAATATTCCTCGTTATTATGGTAGCGACTACACACGTCAAGCTTCAAGGCCAACCGCGAAGCGCATTCTCTTGGCGAAGACAACTGCCTGCGGGCGGCACCCAACTTTGTCCTCGCTGAGCGCGCCATCATACCACAGCTCCCCGACATATCGAAGGTGTTGCTAAAGGTGTTCTATGCGGATGCCAATGATGCGCTCAAAACATAGAAATTCCCCAGCAGACATGCTAGCGAAGGTAAGCCTTCAATATTCAGACGTTCGAGCTCAAGCCTGGGCTCGCCGTCTGTTCTCATATTCCGTAACTTCTACTGACACTTCCTCCAATTCCTTCCCCCAGCCGACATCATTCATCTCCTAGGCACTGATGTAGACGAAGCAGAGCTTGTTGGCTCCATCAGTACAGTGCTGCACCATGCTCGCAGAGGACCAAACAAATTTTTTCTGCGGTCCTTCCACCAGGTCGATATGGTCTCATCCATTCGAATTCGACATACCGGAGGTCTGGTCAGCTTTCGCGACTCCTCGCCGAGCTGTTAAAGCATGCAGATTTATCGAGCTGAGGACGTGTTGACGGCCGGGACCACAGCTGGTTGCAAGAGGTGTTCGGGCATGGGAAAACGACCACGCTGTGTTGACCCTTATGGACTTTCCGTTCAGAGGTACATTTCCTCTCCAACAAAAAAGAATAGGATCTGTATATTCATTTCGTTTGCTCATTTGACAGTTTTCGCCATGAAACTGAACGACTTTTCCGGCAAACGAGCTGGTCGTGTCGATCCTCGTGGATTTTTCCGTTCCGAGGTAAATTACATCTCAAAAATACGATCCGTATATTTATCTCATTTATTCATCTGACAGTACTCTCGAACGCAAGCAAGCATGATGCCCATGCATCCATTTATCCAGAGAGAAATTGCACACACCCACATCTGCGCTCGCGACGGGCATTATTTGCAGTTCCTTTGACCCAGCCAAACGCGTGGCGTAGCATTCCGTCAACAATCCGTCATTCCGGCGCATGCTGCGCACAATCGCGAACTCCCAGCCGCCAGAAGGCCCCACGGGGCAGGACCCCATGTATCAAGCATGCGACGGGGCCAAGCCGCTCTTCTACTCTACAACTATACACGCGACGACCGGGTGGACGCGGAGATAGTGCTGCGGAAAAGGATCCAGAGAGGGCACCAATGTCATCGGATCACCACCGAGGGACCGCATCAGGGCGTCGGCGAGATCGCGATTGAGACCGTGTTCTTCGCCACATCGAACACTGGGCGCTACGAGCGCCGGCTGCACATGGTCGTGCTCGGTGGTTGGACGACTGCGGGGGCTCAGCGCGCGCGTGTCCAGAAAACGGTTCAATGGGCAAGGAATAAGAAAGACACTCCTGGAGGTTCTGGGCACTTGGAAAGCACAAGAAATGCGCGAGGTTGTACGAGGCGTCGTGACTTGATGGTCAGCACGACGAGACATAACTATTAAACTAAATATAGCGTGTACATGGGGTGCTGGTCAAGCATGCTGGTTGTCAAAACATGTGCAGACAATAAACCATCGAATCTTACCGCTCCTTGTTCCCATTCACAACAAGCTCATAGTCGCTGCAATGCCTAAATCCCCTAGTAAGCCCCTCCTGAAACTTACACGAACATTAGATGACTCTCATTTCTTTTAAAGAGAAAGCCTCAGCGCTTGCCGATGCGCTTCCGCATGCTGGAACCCATCCGGGATCATCGAGTGACGATTCCACTAAAGCAGGTGAGCAAGACCATCTGCTGGCCTAGCGCCCGTGGATCGCTGGGAACTCATACATGTCTACCGTGCGCAATGTAGATTCAACCACAAACACCCCATCGCAAATCTTGCTCGAGGCCCTGCAGAATTTCGTCATCCCTCTCATCCATACGGCCGAAGGGAAGAACAAGAAGGGTAAGATTCTTCGCTGCAATAAACACAATTATAATCATTCAATAATGTATTATAGAAATAGGCCACGTTCACTCGATGGGTCCCGAGGCGGGGAAGCTTCTCACCGCGCTCCAGGGATTTATATCATCGATGATCATACAATCACAAGTCGGTCAAACGCAAAGGATCGAGGTGGATCTGGATGGTAAACCCCTTCCTCAGCAATACCACGGATTATACTTACTGATTTTAAAACAGATCCTCATGTCGATAGCGGTTTATCGAACGATGCTATGGTCAAATCTCCCGGCGTAGAAACAGAGAGCAAACTCTATGACACCGGGCTCTCGGAAGGTATGCAAATCATTATAGAACCTCTGAATCTCAACATCTGACCATATTTTTATTGCTTGTTGGAGGACAGCTTTGATTCCCCCACAAACAGATTACCAATATTGTATGGGTAGACTTCAAGAGGCGGTCCGTGAGCGCGTCTTTAGCAAGATGCCTATTCGGCTATTACACTTCAGCGACACTCCTCGAGAAACCGGCACCAAGCTACAAATAACACTAGTTGAGAGGAACGATGTCTGTGGCCGAATAATACAAGAAATTCAAGCCAGTTTTTCGGAGAGAATATTCAATGAGAGGGTGAAGAAGTTGGGATTCATTGACCGCGTCATCGCTGAGATTGTATACGAAAACACCAAATATGCCATCCTGTCTCACACCTGGCTTCGTGGCTCTGAAAGCGAAGTTACTTATGGCGCTTGGCAGCTACGACAGTTCGATACTCAGCGGCCGGGATATCGAAAACTCGCCAATTTTTGCACATCTGCCTGGAAAGACCACGGACTCTCTTTTGGTTGGATGGACACTGTTTGCATTGACAAGGACAGCAGCTCTGAGCTCGACGAATCCATCCGCTCAATGTATAAGTGGTACGAGAACTCCGCCGTCTGTATCACCTATCTGGCGGAGACCGACGCTGTCGATAAAATTCATTCCGATCCTTGGTTCACTCGTGGATGGACATTCCAAGAACTGCTCGCCCCAGATCACATGGCATTCTATAACAAGGACTGGAAGAAGTTCGTACCATACACCGATCCTGGCGACAAGTACAATGCAGATATTCTGGGTCAAATCTTCAAAGCAACGACTATTACTTCTAATGAAATACGCACCTCTAGGTATTTACCTTTTTCGCGCAAGATGCAGCTGGCAGCAAAGCGCAATGTAATGCGTGAAGAAGACATCGCATATTCTTCAATGGGCATCTGCAATGTCAGTATCTCAATAGCGTATGGAGAGGGTGCCAAGCGGGCGTTCTTCCGCCTTATGACGGAGATCTTAAATACTTCGAGCAAGGTAGTTGATATCTTCAATTGTGCTCAGAGGGGATGGTCTATTATTCCATCGGGACCATCTGCATATCTTCAATGCTCCAAGGATATCATGACGATGTTGCACAGGCCACCTATAGAGCCATTGCTTCTTACCCATGTAGGCCTACGGATGCCAATCCTTTTGATGCCCTCGTTGCGAGAGAATGATCCTCATTTTAAGCATGAGCCCATTGGCGACTACTATGCCAAGTTTGAGTTCGAGCACCGTAGCGGTTCCACTCTCTATCATCTATTGGACAAAGGCTTCCAGAGAAGCACCGCACGTAAGTGGCAAAACTCAAGCTAGACTCTCAAGTCTCAACAGTAGAAACATCATTTGCTAATTCTGACTTCACAGAATACAAGTGGACATTTGGAATATTGAATTTCGGAGGTGATACAACCACTATCCATGTCTGGCATCTCTGCGTTGCAATATGTTTTGAGGTGAACCGCCAGAACCAAGTGGAATGGGGCTCAACTTCCCATTTGTCTAAGATCCATCGGATTGCTACAGACAAGCCCATCGTCTTCCACCTCAGGAAGCAGGGGACATCAACTTCAGAAAAAGGTCAAACTGTTTATTCAATTGAGCGAAGCAAGCTGGCAAAGCATGGGATGACTTTAGAGACCATGTATTTGTAGGGGCTCAACACAGCGTGTAATGAAGTCAATCACAATTCTATATTCGACGCGGATGTAATCCATATCCATTTTGCAGTTATTCAGCTTGATTCACCGTGACATGCCTCCTCGAAATGACGCATCAAAGCCTGAATTCACCACCATGGATGGCGACAAATGCAAAGTGAAGCACCCTGGAAACACGCTGTTACCACAAACACTAAATCGCAAGCATCACAATTCCAAGTAAGATTCAGCTCAAGAGAGTCCGAACACATGGATTGCACAAAAAAAATATGCAAATCTAGATGCAAAATCCAACAAAGATACGGGTATATCATATACAACCAACCACCGTGGCCGTGGCCACAGCACGCAAGCCAAGCCGCACATGACGCTGGGTGATAACGTACGAAGTAAAATACAGGGGGTGGAGGGGTGGCAGGTAAAAGTCTTGATGACGACCACGGGCGAACGACGACGCAGACGCGGAGGGAGGAGAAGGTACACAGGTACATGCGGGCAGGTACATACGTATTCATGTTTAGACAGCGGACGACGGAGTGAGAGGGGATGGGGGGACAACAGAGACAGAGGGAGAGAGCGGACACACAACATGATGGGATGCTAGCGTAGATATGTAAATAGGCAATATAGAAAAGGTCATAGAGAGGGGGGGCGACACGAAGATGCAGACAGGGCCAGCCCAGCTGGACTAGCCACTGCGGCGACCCGCAGCCTGCCGCAGCGCGAAAAAGTGCTTCGTGACATGGTAGGCAAAACGGATGCACATGTGTCGATAGACGAACGATGGACAACGGACGAGCGATGTCCGATGGATGACGATGGATGGATGATGTACGATAAACAACGATGAAAGTTAACATCGGTTCAGGAGAATGTCGATAGAGGAGAATGTCGATGCGATAGAGGAGAATGACAATGGAGGAGCATGACGATGGACAAAAGGCGGCAACGTGGGTCTGGACAGAGAGGGAGGGACGAAACGAGACAGGACGGGGTTTAAAGATACGGCATGACGAAGACGAACGGCGGCAGAGCACAACACGGGCATGAGATCTTCAAACAGCTCATAGAAAAGGGGCATCTACGCAGCGCGGCAGCATAGGGTCATAACGAAAACACGCCGAGCCCGACGCTCAACGCCCATCACGCAGGCACAGGCGCACCCACAGGTAACGGCCCGCTCTTCCGCCGACTCCCCCTCCGCGCCCGCTTCTCCTCGCTCCGCGCCTTCTTCTCCTCGCTCGGGGCCGGCGCGCTCAGCGCATCGCGCCACGCGCGCAGCTCCGCGTCCTTCGCGAACGACACATACAGCACCTCCGCCTGCTGCGGGTGCGGCTGCGCGGCGGTGGTGGCTTTGGGGGTGAACTCGAGCAGGAGGGTGGTCGTCCGCTTGGGGTCGGGCGCGATGCGTGTGAGGGTGGGGAGGGGGATCGTTTTTGAGGGAGGTGAGGTCTGTGTGGAGGGGTTTGATGATGAGTAAAGAGTTACGGGAATAGAATGTGGACATGATAGATGGTGGTGATTGAATGCAAAGCGAAGAAGGTGGCAGGAATTATGATAGCGGCGAGAATAGCACGAGTGTGCGTCAGCTCAGCTGCTCATAAACATCCTCGGTTCCATCCATATCTACAGGTAACGAAAATGCTGATTGATGGATGAGAGGAATGCAGCAAACGTATCTCATATGCACCCCAAGCACAGTTCCACAGCGACGAAAAAAATAGAGTCATGGAATAGCGGCAAGAATAGGACGAGTGTGCATCAGCTCAGCTGCTCGAAATGACTCCGGGTTTCATCCATACACACAAGACAAGAAAAACTCTGATTGATGAATGGATGAATGGCAAACATATCTCATGTGCACCCCAAGCACAAATCCACAGCAACAAAGAAGAAAAAATAGAACAAAATTACCCACCTTGTCAGCACCGCGATGGATAACGAGCACCTGCCCATTCAAACTGACCCAACGCATCTTAGCAAGCCAGCGCGAAAACACGCCTCCCTGTGCCACGAGATACCTTCCCTCGAGCGCAGGCAGCGCCGAGCCCGGCGGCGACGGCGTCTTGCTCACATTCAGCGAGATAACCCCCGACGTCGGCCGCGACCGCGGCGCCTGCACAATCAGCGTCGACGCCTTCGGGGCCGACGACCCCGCCGCCGCGGACGACGACCCGCCCCCGACGATCTCAGCGTATATCGGGAGGATGCTGGCGTCCCCGAAGTTCCCAGCGACGTCCGCGCCGACGTGGGCCTTGTGCACGAAGCCGAAGGGCGACGAGCTGGCGCCGCCGAGCTGCGGGGCGCGGCTGTAGATGTCGTCTTGCCAGTCGTAGAGCTCGGAGTCGGCGGCGAAGGAGAGGTGGAGGCGGCGTTCCTTGTCAGTGCCACCGGGGGCGGCGACGCGGATGGAGAGGGCGTGTGGGGAGAGATCGGTGCGGTCGATGGCGGCGACGGAAGTAAGAGGAATGCGAGTACGTCTGCTAGATGATGGCTAGTAGGGGGTGGGTGCAAGTAAGTGTGAGCGTGAATGTAAATATGATGGAAGGGAGTGCGAGACGTACGTTGATGATGGCGAGAGCCTCGGCATCGAGCTCGAGCCGCCGTGGCTTCCAAGATGCGCCGCGAAAAGCACTGCGCTCGCGGATGTCGGCGGGCCCGCTGCGAACGACCTTGAGAGGCATCTTGGACGCCTTGGCGGGGAGGGGGCGCGTCAAGGACGCTGTGGGCTTGTAGTCCATGCTGTCGTGGCGGGACATGCGCGGGGGATTGTGGTGGGAGACAAGAAGGGAGAGGAGTGGGACACAAAAGGGAGCGAAGCGGAGTGGGTGGTGGTGAAAGAAAAGAGACAAAGACAGGGACACTCTCAGTCACTCTGTCACGCTACAAAAGGAGGAACCCTCCGCACCCATCAATCACGCTAACCCGGTTCTCTGCGCCAAAATATATCTATCGCCGGCTAGAAGGCCACCCAAAGCGCCTTCTGAGGCGACGACGGCTGGGGGCATGCGCAGGACGGGCCCATACATATCGACCGCGCAGGCCACAGGAATCCCCACACGGCCGCGATGACGGCCGCGACGCGCTTGGGCCCCGCGCCCCGTGCAGGCCACCGCCGCCGAGTCGTTCCCATGCGGCTCCTTCTGAAACAACCGTTATTGTTATCCACCGTGATTCTTGGCCAAACCCATTCGCGTATTACTAGTACCCGTGACACGCGCTGCGTCGTTCTTCCCCACCCAGTGTCAGTCCAGCTCAGCTTATTGTTGTCAGTCGTATACAGTATGTAGCACGTTTGGTAGGCGCTCTTACTCCTCAGATAGAGCCTAATTGGTTTTATTAATTGACCGGATTTGAATTTGAACCCTCCTTGGAAGATCCACCCAAACCTACGAGACCATCGCGCCATCCGATCTCCGTATGTCCGCGCCACCCTTATACTACTTAATAGCAATCAAAACGACTAAACACGCGCGCGCACATATCCAATTCTCGGATCTACGGTTGACCGCTGGGCTCAGGTCTAATATCAGCACCAAATTATGAATCCGCACCACGTCTTTGACTGATGGGGTACCCTCTGGTTGATTTGGTGCCAAAGGGTGCTTATGGGGTCCTTCCCGTTACCTGATACCATGTTTTTCAATGTGGTGCATATAGCAGAGGAAGTGAAATCCCGAGCTTGAAATAATATAAGATAATCTGTTTAATGTCAGAAACCTCTCATGGGGTCAATAAATGCAAGGAACTATGAATCTTACGGTGTATTTGATTGTCTTCCATGATTTCGAATTATTATGGCTAATGTGACGGATCGTGGTAACTTTCGGAGGAAGAAATTTCGGCAGAAACGGCACTGCAGCAGACCTGAGCCCAGTGGTCGACTGCACCACTGGGCTCAGGTCTGGATTGGGAAGTCAGATAAGCCCATAACCGATATATCTACATTTTTGGAACCCGGATGAGCACCAAAATCTGGCGTCTCAAAGCAAAAAGACGGTCTGATCACACTTTTCTTGTCTTGCAATCACTCCGCGCGCTACCTTCGTTGCCTTAAACTTGACGCTTCGATGCCGAGTGCGATTAAACACACATATATGTATTAAATTTACTCCCAATGAGCCATTCAAAAAGAAGACTGAATAAAGGTAACTAACTGTATTCTTCCTGGGCCCTTGGCTATTAGCTATAGTTTAATGAAGCCTGATGTAATTCAAATGCACATACAACATAGCTAGAAAGACTAGAACATATGTGTAGTTGAAGAGGCCTCACATCCTGACACATAAGTATAGAGGTGTACAAATTTATTTGACCGCATATAACGACTTATAATGATACTATATCATACCTACATTGAATTTAAGAAGTAATAATCATACTTTGCAGGTGGAAATGAATTATGGGGAGGTGAAACATGCCATAGACGTCTAAAAGACGTATTTTGCCTGTATAATTGCGCATAGATGGCCCAGAAATCTGTAAACCAGGGATACAATAGCTCTCATAATTATCTACAAAATGAGGCCGTAAAAAAATTGAATGAATGTGTGGATAGATATTGTAAAAACGTTCAAATACATTCGTTCGCCTGGACCGCGCTCGCATTCGATTCGACATGCACAACTCATACCACCGTGCCCGCATTCGCTCCACCGTGCTCGTTCGCCGTGCTCGCATTCGTTCCACTCCACTCCCTTGGTCCCTCGATTCGCCGCCTCTGGTTCGTCGTGCCGCATTAGCATTCGACTCACTTCGCTCAAGATCCACGCCGCGCTGCGCTCATTTTACACCGTGCACTCAATCATTGTTGCGACGCTGCTATGTTTTCAGCTTCGTTTCTTCGTCCTGTAATCGTTCCAGTTCGATTCGCTCGTATCCCAAGGCCTCGCCGCGCCCGCCAGTGCCGCGTCGAACCTTAGCGCCGCTCGCACCATTTTTCGTCGTGCAGAACTTCACGGATTTATTGATTTCCTGACGAGTTTCCGTTCAATTCGCGCCATTTTTACTTCGCATTTCTCCAGAGGTTCAGGACTTCGACTCCAGCGCTCATCCTTTGCGGATTGACTCGTTCCGACACTCGACCGTATGAACTCGCACCACGTCAACCATCTTCAGCAACCGCCGCGCTCTCGCTCCGCCTACTCCCTGGGTCCATCCATTGCCCCAGCATTGGTATTTGTTTCGCTGTGCTTGTATTCGATATAATTATGATATAATATCATTATACGTCATTATAAGCAGTTAAATAAATTTGTACACCCTATATACACAGTGCTATGCATCAACACAAGCGTTTTTTATAGCAGGGGAGGAGGAGCACAGGCATATACCTTAAGCACATGGAGACTCTTATATTAAGATAGGGAGAGAACTATCTATACTACATTGAGTATTATTTCTCTTAGTTATAGCTCTCCAGGCTTTGACAGAAGTTACCCATGGGGAGATCTATAAGGTGTATATATTCGCTCAAAATGCTGCATAACACTCAAATATACTATATGTATATATACTCCAAAATGCGAAAGGAACGAGGGGCAACAGACGCAGTTAGAGCCCATTCTCAATAGGCAGATGGGCGGCACATGCGCGCGCATCAGGCGACGGAGCGCGCACCCTATTTAGGCAATGTCCCACGGCGGAATGTTGATGATATTATATTCTGTAGGCATCATCTATACACAAGCATCCTTGTAAGTACTTGTAAAACTTAACAAGCTAGTCTTCTAAGTAGAGGAAAACATTGGGGAAATGGACGTGACGTGCTTGAAGCACGCTCAGAGCGCAGACACGGCGCGTTAGGGTACAGAGATGAGATTACGTAATACAATAAGGGATGTCACATTATCCATATATATACCATCTAGCAAGGACCCCATCATCCAAAGAAGCGATCAATTTGTACAAAAACCTGTGGGAATCAGCGAGTTGATGCAGACATTAGACCTGAGCCCAGGGGTCAACCGTACGGATCCCACTGTCACCCCATCGCCTCGCCTCCCGCCCCCCGTCCGGCGCCCGCAAACGCTGGCCTCCTCGTCAGCGCTTCAAGCATCAGCTTCAGCCCCTGTCTTCTCTTGCACTATCCGATCGATCATGATCGCTCCATGCGGCCCTACGGTGACATAAAGTCCGAGCTAGCCCTAGCTAGGCAAAAGCTCGGTGGCATAAATATCATCTAGTTTAGCACAGATTAGCACACTATCTAAATTAGCCCACCTAATTGGCCTGCATTAACGCGGCTCTCCACATCCTAGATTACACACCCCTACGAACACGGACAGACCCCAAGAATAGTCCACATCCCAGAGTAAAACAGACTGAACGAAACGCGACGGACGCGGTGTGTTTTAGAGAGATTAATGAGATTATAAAGTATGTTACGGCTATTTTTATGCTCTTGCTTGCATAGATAGTAGCAATATAATCCTTCATGCCATAGATGAACTCGCAGCAGATATCCGATGCCTGCAGGTGACGCGAATGATCTACTCTACACCATACACATACATGAATACAAGGGCGGCCCCATACATCAGCATCAACATCCAGCCACAAAACCATTCACTCTGCCGCTTCAGATTCAGAGTCGACGCTCCCAGCAAACTACTTACGAGGGGAGCACCATATCCGGAATAAAGCCATCCAATAGCCCACCACCACCAGCACCATCCAGATCCTCTAGAGCCGCGCAGAGACACTAAGTAATAAACATTGACGTTGATCAATCACTTTATCATTATTCGCCAACGCCGATACACCTCGACAGACCCCAAGTACTTACAAATCGGGGATCCATACACACCAACTCACTCCCCCGCCGCGGCCCCGCACCTACGTAGCCCCGTCCACCCAAGTATATCCCAACACACAAGTACCTAGCAATCCCCGCGTCGGCGCGTCCATGGATCTCCAGCCCCGCGGGAGCACCGCACCCAAAGCAGGCCAGATGGCACTTGAAGGCTTGATGCTTGAAGCTTGGAGCTTGATGCAGCCCTCAATACATACATACATACATACATAGCCATCTGGTCCATAATACAAGTAGAATATGTCTTCCCCAAGGCCCGGGACGCGCCTTCCACACTAAGCGCTCCCAATCAAACTAAAACTTGGACGGAAACGCCGCTGCCTCGTTCCCCAGAGAAAGTGCATGTCGCGGATGGATATAGCAGCAGTGTAATTCGAAACGAGCCGTTACTCTTCTAAGCAGGTAGTCCTCTACATACCCGACTGAACCGCGCGCCCAAGAAACTGGCCCAGACCCCCTCGTTCAAACATCAACAAGTGAAAGTAATCCCCCGCTCGAGTAAGTACAAGCGCTTATCCGATAGCAGCTAGGTAAGGATCTATAAGCACTTACACACGGATTGCGATTATTAGATCAACCCAAAGCACATCAGAAAGCTATTCGTATCAGTATTGAACGCATGTTGAATCACGCGTCAAAGACGAGCGCTCAAGTGCAGAGGCGGGCCGGGCCGCGGGCGCTAAAGCATGCAACCCCCAAATCCTACTCGCTCAATCGGTCAACGCACCTACGACGCCAAGTGCATCTTGGTTTATAAATCCAGTATTGTCTGTACCATCGGGCGCATATGAAATGTATCCATAACACATCAAGAATACTAGCATATTCAAAACACAGGTGTTTCTGCACGGATCAGCACATTCACTTCCATAAAATCCATCCAAGTATTCACACGCCTTAGACTCCAGCCGACGCCGGCGCCTTCACCTCCATCGCATGCCCGTCGATCGTCCTCAACCACCCCGGGCGGCTCTCCAGCGGCACCGACGCATGCCGGGTCGTCGCTGGGTCCCCATACTGCCTCACGTCCTCTGCGTACACCCGGCCGAACGCGCTAACAGGTACAGGTCACAGAAAAAGAAGAACAAAGCGTCAACTTTCAAGAAGCTGTCCGAAAGAACGGAGGGCGCGACTCACTTGGAAAGCTCGATGGAATCCGCTGATCGCGCACGCCCCCTCGCGAGGGTCTCGTCCACCGCCATCCAATAGTCCGCGGTGGGACAGGTGGCCAGACAATGGCGCTGCGCGATATCGATGTGAATGTCAGGACCGAGATGATGATTGTGAATTTCCAAGAAGCGGGTGGAGACTCACCAGGAATGCCACGCGCATCCAGAGCTGCAGGGTGGGCGGAATGGCGGTGTGGGCGATGAGCGCGTGCGTGAGGTCGGCCACGTTGCGCGTGGGCGCCGCCTTGTCGTTCGGCGCCCCCAAAGCAGCTTGGATCTGGGAGACGACTCGGCGGTTAGTCCACCACCGTCTTATGAACATTGGACTGCCTACCTTTTGCTTGATGACCGCCCTGAACGAGGTCAACGGATTGGAGATGAAAGACAGCACCTCATTCACTTGGAGCACACTCCTCTCGGGTGGCAGGTCGGCGACGTGGAGGTCCCTCATGGCTTTCTGCAAAGCCAGCAGGTGAGTGAAAATCCAACCGACGAAACTGAATACCAGCTCAGCACTTACCAGGATCTGCTCTGCACAGTTACCGCGATACGCGGTAATATTTGGCGAAAGCAGGAAGGCCTTCACATATAAGCCAATAGTTTTCTTTGCGGGACCCAGTCAGTGGAAGTGGTCAGGAATAAAGAAAGACGCGCACCTTGAGCTCATCAGAGAGGGTCCAATTCCCAGGCCGGTGGATCTGCTTTAAGAGGTCCCATGTCTCAAGGGACAGAACATACAGAAGAGCATGGCGCTCTTCAACATCTGCAGTCTGAACAACATGTTAGCATGAGAACCCAGAATAAGAAGAAACAACGCATGCATTGCAGAAACGATCCAACTGTGCTTCGGCACTGGGGCTAAGTTGAGTAATGCGCTTGAAAAGGTCGCCGAAGTGGGACAATCCTGTGTTGGGTGTTGAGGAACCGGTTGCTGGCGAGGGCGGAACAGGCTGTCGAACCCTGTTTTCGCATTCGATGAGTTGAGGAGTGCGCTTGGCAAGGTTGTCGGAGTGGGGCAATCCTGCGTTGAGCATCGAGGACCCGGCGGTTGCTGATGCTTGCGGTTGTACAGGATGGCGAGCCCCATTTTTATCTTCGATAGCATCCGCGACATTGATCGTCAGATTCAAAGTCTATTATATGATAAGCAAGAAGGAGCTGTCCAACGCAGATTGCACTCACCAGTGAGCTGCGGTCATCGGCAGGAATGATGATGTCGATGGAACGATTTTCTATATTTTGAGTAGCCATCGGAGGGAGTCGCAGACAATGATCACAATGCCAGTCGAGACAAGGTTTAAATACATTTTGCCTTGGAAAGCGTTGAAAGGGATGCGGTGGCTCGGAGGAAAGCAACAGGCCACAAAGCCACAACAAAATGAAGACGTGCTGAGCGAGGGCCGTGTCACTGCTTCTTTATGTAACAAATGTGATCTGGGCCCAAGACTCACTGCTGGAGGCAATGGCTGTTTCTTGCGGAAACAGCCTATGTGAACAGGTTCCAAGGCTGTTCCCGTAGGTTTTTTTTTGTAACAGCCTATGCAACACGTTTAAAATTATATTTTTCCGGGCTGGTTTTACATGGAACAATCATCACCTCCAGCAGTGACTACGAAGATACACATAGATCTCCGTCGGAAAGGCGTTAGAAAGGGTGAGGGTATACTAAGTAGAGTGGTGGAAGTGAGAGTGAGAAAAATAGCAAGTGGAATTGATGGCGGTACGCTCGGCTATCCTGAAGCGCACAGACCTAACTAAACGGGCCACCCACCCGCCCTCCCCCTTTCTTTGTTCAAAAATCACAAGACCATAGGATAGGTCGTCCTTTGTACTCTGCCACAGTTTCACCCAATGAAATTCTTTTTTCGGTTGAATTTTGCCTCCTGTTTTACGGATTACCTTACGAACTCGGTCCGAAGCTCAATGTAGAACGGACATCATGCATCATGCATCATGGGTGTCGCAGCCTCCGCTCACTTTTCCTCCAAACGCACGACGTGGATGCAGTTTGCCATTCTATTTCATCTCTCGATTCGCGCTTTGTGGAGTCTTTGACAGTGCGTACGCATATGTGGACGACAGAGGGCCGCCATTTTTCATTTGACCTCGAATGTCATTGCGATCTCTACGAACTCTTTTTCAAATTGGCTTTAGTGGAAGTCAAGTAAAAGAGATATTTATCTAGGTTCAAACAATAAACACCGTCCAAAAAATAATACAGCCTCTCGAAGTCAGTCCCGAGTAAGTGCCAAGAATGAACGAGCGACGCCTTCGTAGATTGAAGGAAAGAGGCGGAAGAGCCATGTATCTAACTGCATATTTTAACGACCAACACATATCAAAGATGTATATACGCTACCCATCAACAAAAGGCCGACAAGGAAAAGAAAAAAAGCAAGAAAGATCGGCCAGATGTATTAGAAAGGGGTCACGAGGGCAACCAAAACCAAAACCAAAAAAAAAAAATGGAAGGGTCAAGGTAAACATAAAAGTATGAAGATGAAGAAAGAAAGAAAGAAGAAAAAAATGCGAAACCATAAGAAAGAGAAGACAAAGAGAGGAAGGGATCGTCCATGCCTGTGCTGTGCTATGCTAAATGTAATAGTAATAGTAAATATATGCATCCGAGAGCGAGTCGTCGTACGTGCGCGCGTCATTATCAACCGACCAAAAAACCCCCACTAAAAACTGTCCATCCACACCGGCCCCCGTCTAGTACCGCTCCCCGCTCCCAGGCGGGTACCGCTGCCCCCCCTTCGCGCCGTACAGCTGCTGCCCACTCACGCCCCCGACCAGGCTCGGCGCGTTCCCCCGGGCCCGCCGCCGCCGCCGGTCTTGTACCCGGGATACGGGATGCCGCCCCGTGCTGCTGCTGCTGTCCGCCCGAGAAGCTCGACGGGTACCCGGGCAGTGGCGGGGGCACGGGGTACCGCTCCGCAGACGAGGAGTCCTCGTCGTAGTCCCCGCCGGACGGCGCGAGGAGCGGGTCCTTGACTTCCCAGACCGCGGCCTTGGAGCCGACGGAGAATTCGAGGTCTTCGCGCTGGAAAGGGGGGAGGATGTCAATATGGGTTTGGGATGCACAAGAGCAGAGACGGGGGAGGGCAAAGGATGAGAATATGTGGGGTGCAGGATATACTTGGGTGAAGATAGATGCCCACATTATGACCCGACAATAGAAGGTGCTTCAATGGTCGTCGCGCAGTGTTCCAGCATTGCAAAGACGACAATCATCGAGCACCCAATGATGGATCCAGATGCACATCTATCCACTGCATAGTTCCCGCACCTCGAATCGCAAAAGCAGGAGAAATGAAAGGAAGTAGACACCTCTCCACAAAGGAAAGAAAAAGAAAAAGAAAAAAAGAAAACAAAGAAAGGAAATTAGACGTACTGTAATATCATCCCAGTACTTATACACCATCATCACGCTCAACAGCACACACAGCGTGAAGAAGAACAGCCCATCAATATAATGCTTAATCGCATCGCAAATCGTCACGCTGAACGCAAACAGCAGCACCTGTCCGCCAGCGAAGAACGCCGTGCCAAAGACGATATCGCCGATCGGCCATCGGTCCTCGAGCGTGCGGAAGACGAGGATGAGCTGCAGGACGATGTAGATGGGAACGCAGACGATCGGCCAGATCAGGTAGATGATGAAGAGCGCGATCGGCTTGGTGTAGTTAAATCCGAATTGTTGCTTGAAGGTGGCGATGGCGACGAAGAAGGAGACGCCGAACACGAGGAGACATGCGATGCGCAGGAACTAGGGATGGAGAAGCATGTTAGTGCGCTTGCGCGAAGTGAAGCAATGGGACGGAAGGCGTACCCATAGAGAGAGTGGTGTACCGTCTTCTGCGAATTGGAAGCCGACAAAACCGTTTATGAGTATACAGCAATATGCAGCCGCTACTAGGCCTGTATACGCTGCCGCAAACCACTGAAAATGTGATAGAAATTAGTTGATGCAGCTCCTCGGAACGAGAACGAATGTGCGTACAGGATATGTTGCATTAGCCGTGGGGATGACGCCAGAATCGAGGAACAAAGCGAGAAATTCGGTAGCCATGTACATCCAGAAGAACGTGACAATTTCTTTCCTGCCCACCGCGGTGTATTTACTCCGAATGTGTAGGATCATGATTGCAGTCATGATGATAGCCACGATATGTACGAAACACGTTGCTGTTAAAAGCATAGGTAAGTTTTCGTTCGTTATCATTGAGAGCCGAGATGCAAACAGCATGGAGAGCAAGGGAGGTGGAGGATGAACGATAATGATATGATAAAATACGTACACGGTTGGAAAATCAACGTGCCCCCGACATCAACATTTCGGCTGTAGCATTTCGGCTCGACTCCCTGAGCTGAACCAACAAGTGGGCAAATAACGAGGGCGGCGGTCTCGCAGACGCCATTAAAGGACCCAAATTGGATCCCTACCATATCTGATTAGCGCGTGGGTATGTTGAGGAGAATTTGGCGGAGATGAGAGCTAAGGTAGCAAGAATAAAAAAGATGGATGAAAAACGACGCTGGATCTTAAAAGAGGACAGGAGAGGAGAAAAGGTTTGGATTTGAACTTCGGATGCGGCGATGCGGCAGGGTTCAGCCAAATCCGAAGGGTGGTGCGGCGATTAGGCTGGGCTGAAATATGGTCGTTCAATATCGGTGGGTTGAGTTGCAAGAGAATCCGAGAGGAATATAGGATAGAAAGTGGAAACGGTAAGTCAATGCCACAGGTGCTGAGCAAATTACGAGACCTTGCTCACTGCCTCTGACTATCCTCTAAGCTGCCTTTCTTCTATCCGTCACTCCGCTTCAGTTCTGAATCCGACCTCTTAGTACTCTGTATCAATATACCGGCGATAGAATCCTCCTATAAGAATCCTAAATCGTCCGTCAAAGAGCCGTGCTGAGTCCTGGTGGCGAGTCCGTCTGTTGTCCTGGCAAGCCCGACTCCTAGGTCCGTCGAAAAGAGTAAAGAAGGAGGGAAGGGCCCAAAATGAGAGACGGGTATGTGTAAGGGTGAGAAGCCCTGTGGATGGCGGAGGGTGAGGGCGAGCTGGCAGCGTACGCCGACGAGGATGGGGATGGGGAGACGGTGATGAGTGGGAGTGGGAACGACGCCAAGCTGCCAACCACAGCAGAGGACCCCGGCCACTCCCATTACATAATGCAACTTTTGCGCTGCCGCAACCGAACGGCCTTGCTCTTGAACCTCTCCAACGAACGTTCGCCTTACACATTTCAATAGCCAGTGTCAGCTTCAATACTTGCCTCCTTAGCCTCCGACTTGTTAACATTGCCACTTGCCCCCCCCTGTGCACCCCGCTGGCGGGCGCTGAGCAAAAAATACATGGCATCGATTGACAGGCTACAGATTTGCAACAGATCTTTGATTCGTCATTGCACACGGGCGAGCAAAATAGATTGAAAGTAAGTACTATTTGACCAATAAGACAATAAATAGCTCATATAACGTTTGTACCAGTCTGGCCGAAGCAGTACTTCGCATAACTCTGAATCATCTGACCTTCAAACCTTCTTCAAATCCTATTCAATCCTGAGCCACTTGTCCTTGTTTCTATATCATCGACCATCATCAGCCTTCAGCCTTCAACAGATATCTAGATTCCCACTGGAAACGGTCATCCCTCACCTCTCTAGGAGAATTATCCGACTCAATATCCGTAGAGATTCTAACCACCGAGTCTCCAGGATTACTGGCAGCTCCGAATGCAGATACCGCATACGAGAGGACTTCAGTTCCAGAGGATCCACTCGTCGCCTTCTGGCTATTTCGGGCGTTGAGGGTGGCCATCCAGGAGTTGGCGTACACTACGATTTGTGTCAGATAGCTCTTAGGTAAAGGAACTGCCAGTAAATCGCTCACGTTTTCCGATGACCTGAGAAATTGCGAGGGAATACAAGTCGTTCGGAAATTTGTAGACCTATCATTCAACCTAGGTGAGAACCGCCGTAATATATCAGCGATTATTGACTCACAAGTATCAAGGCTATTATATCGAAAATGCTGCAAGCAAATTAACCACTGTCCCAGACGCCTCAACCTAGAAAGTAGCTGACCTAGTCAAAAGACCATTGTTGACAGTATACACTATCAACCTATCAATAGTCTTGTCCGTTCTAAAACTCTTCGTAAGTCCTCAATACTTTCATGAATACGGCTGTCACTCACTGTTTGATTCCCGTACGCGCGATATTGAGATAATAGCCCAATGTCCCCGCAATGAGGAAGTCGATGACAGCGCTGGAGAGCAGGATCGCCTTTGCGATGTCCTGCCATGGATAGCCAAATGCAGTCAATTAGCGCTGTGCGGAAGAAAAATTCGGCTCATACGTCAGGGAATTCAGCAAGACTCGTTACGACTGGGTGTCGGAATCTGGACAATTTCATTATAAAAAGCAGGTCGGATGGCATGCCTTTTGACACTTACAAATCGGCCATCAGTGCTACGACGAAGAGCAGAAAAATTAACATTGAAATGTGAGTGAATGTTAAGCAAATTACTCCATCCAAGCGCTACCAGAGGATCCGACTCAACGTCAGGTGGACCGAAGCGGGCCCTAGGCAGAAAAAAACGCACCAAAGTTCCCCAGCGATAGGAAGGTCTGAAAGACATTTCGTCATAAGGTCGACAGATGCATGCCTCTACTCACGATGAATACAGGAATAGGCAATCTCCTTCCGGACACTGAATTTCCATTCAAGGTCAGTGCCAGTTGACTCGAACGCATTCCTCTCTTCCCGGGCACCGTACCGTAGTAGATTCGCGTTGCATACGAAGTATGGACGACAAGTACAATCGATCCCTTCCGAAGAAAATGAGGGGTTAGAATGCACAAAACAGCTAGAGACTGAGAAACACATACCGTGATGCCAAAAAGAACCTGCAGAGAGAAAACCGTCAAATATCAGCCTACGCATCGTACAGAGATTATGGTGGAAGGAATCGTACGTTTAGGGACCTAGCATCAATTGTTAATAAATGCGTTTTCAAATGCTACTCAAATTGTCTCAATTCTTACCATATAGATTCCAAAAGCCGCAAGGGATTGAGGAAGTTATTGATTAAATAAAAGTATAAGATATGCATGCTCAAGGCGCCGTGCAGAAGCTCCAGAATTCTACGCCAAAATGAGTCAGTGTACACAAAGAACGTCAAGGGGGAATATTGTATACAATAGGGTCGCAACCTATCGTATTATTACTTGTTAATAAAGGGTAGAATGCGCAAAAGCAACTACCCACCATAATCTTGATGAGAAGATTGTCCTTGTATGTTCTGAAATACATATATGTCTGATTTTCTTTCTTGTAAATCCACCAGTACCATAACGAGAGTTGATAAGATGCCAGACCCACCTGAAGACATGTAATTCCGAGTAGGCTTGGGCACCAATCACATCAGCCAGTTCTCCAGTCCCAAGGATGACAAGCACATACATATTCGATATAAACGTCCCAATGAGGTACGCCCCATAGCTCGGATTGAGATCCACTGTGATCCCGAAGATAGACATGGCGAGAGCCAAGAAGGTGGAGGTCGCCTCGAATTCGAGTCCCGCTTTATACTTCGGAAAGCCACCTGTCCCCGACTCGATGGACGATGTCAAGGGATGCCACATCACTGATTTTCGAAGTCGATGGCGTGTTTATAGAATCGAAGGTGTTTCATTTTGACGAGTATCTTTTAATTGTGTCCTAGTATATGCAACTCCATAGAATGTGGAAGACTGAGCTCTCCTAAGTAGATCCTTGGGGCCTTACAATAACGACACTACAGGGACACCGCTCAGAACTTGAAGTACATGTGAATGGGGTACAGACATGTCAGCGCCCAAGGACCCAAAACCTATACAAAGAAGACAAGGCGGAAAATGTACTATACTTATTCTTAATCTCCGCATCCATCTTGGAAGCGCTGCAGTTTGTGGCAGAGAATCTCCTCGATTACAGCGAGTTCTATGAATAACTTTTACTATTATTGCCAGCCCTTGATGCCCATAAAAACGACTCCGATCAAGCTTAAGATTTACCTGAGAGAAGATTCGTGCATGGTTTATTACATTATGTTCACGGTACTAGAATTAAATCACTTAGACTTGATGCCGACGAGTCCAATGGAAGCCAAAGCCTGTCAAGTAGCACTTCAAGCTCAAGTACCCAACCTGTCTTGCAGTGACTTTGGGCAGTAGACTATCACCGCGCGCATGTTCCATTGTTTAAACTTTATACAGACTTTTACAGAGCTTCTCGAACGCTCAGAAGTTGGAGTCCGACAGGCATTTGAGGCCTGAGGCCTGAGGACGCACTCTGAAGCAGATTTGCCGTCGACGTCAAGTCGACGTTCGGACGCCATGTAAACGTGAGCCGAGACAGGAATGAGAAAACCGATAGGTCAACAACAAAAATACATGGCGAAGGCTAGATAGGGGTACGAGTGCGCAAAAAAAAAAGTAGACATGTGCGCCTCTGAAGTCCCGACGGTGGTTCGAACACCGGACCCTGCGATAGGTGATGGCTCACTGCAATCGCATGCTATACCACTTAGCTATCGAGACCACATCTTGCTTCTCATTTAATAGCCATTATTTTGGCATCCCGCTTCCACCACCTCTTACCAGCCCTCGTCGAGAAAACGCATCCACATCGCCTTCACTCCCATCGCCGCCATCGTCGGTACCGACCTCTCACCACATGCTCGTCCATCCGCATCGCCGCCCCAAGTGGCACAGAAAAGGATTCAGCGCATCTTCATCTCTCCTTCGCCGGTTAAGTAGTGAGACCTACACGATGGGCAAGACGATATCTACAGCTGTGCTCCGCAGCTAGGCGGCGCCCAGCTCGTCGTTTGCACACAAAACCCACGTCGGTGCGGATGTCGCAGGGTATTTCTGCAATGCCTCGCCCCCGTCCAGTCGCTGCCAGCGACCATACCGCGATCTGTAACCACTGGTGGGCGGGCCTGTGCCTGCATGAGTATGGATGCCTATGCACCAACTCTGGCCGTTGAGCTTTGCGCCCTGAGTTTTCGTTATGGCCCTACGCTGCCCTACTGCGTAGATACTTTTTTTATGAGCCGCCTGACCTCATTTGCATGTCGTGTCCTGTCGTGCTCTGCTACCACACGCCCTCACCGCATTTTTACACCTTGTCTTGTCTGTCGTCCTTGGTCCATCGTCTTACCATCGTCGTGCTTTGCCATCGTCATGCTCGTCCATCTTCGTCGTCGTTCATCGTGCATCATTCATCCAGCACATTATATAAAATTGCAATTCACTTCATTTTACTCTATACGTCGAGTCTACAGATACATGGTGGTCAAAGTCATCCCGTGCATTTCCAGCCCATCTCGCCTGATTGAATAAAAAGGTTCATCTTCCTCTGAAAAGGATGTCCTCTGGTTCATGAGCTGGAAGACGATAGGCTCGTCTGTGCCGACCCGTTCGATCATAGATAAACTTGAAGTCGAGCCCCAATCCACTTGGTGTTTGCAATCCACGTGAAAACATACTGCAAGGCAGAGACGCTGAACATGGACGGTGGTTGAATCTCCTCCGAAATTCAATATTCCAAATGACCGGCGCCACGGATCTGTAAAGTAGGAATTAGCAAAGGATGCCTCTGCCGGTTGAGAACAAGTCACAGCGCAAGTTTTGCCACTTACCAGCGGTGCTTTTTGGAATACCCTTGTCCAATAAATGATAGGAGAGATTGGCCTTCTTCCGATATCGTGATCCGGGCAACCGAAGCGTGGCATAGTAGTCACCGATGGGAGTGCGTTTGAGGAAAAAGTTGTCCTCTCGCAAGGAGGGCATCAAAAGGACTGGCGTCCGAAGTCCTACATGGGTAAGAAGCAGTGGCTCTATAGGTGGGTTGTGCGATATCCCCATAATATCCTCGGAGCATTGAAGATATGCCGATGGGCCCGATGGAATAATAGAGGGTCGGTTCTCGACATTCGCCTGAGCACAATTAAAGATATCCACTACTTTTCTCGAAGTATTTAAGATCTCCGTCATAAGGCGAGAGAACGCCCGCCCGGCACCCTCACCATATGCGATTGAAATACTGACATTGCAAATGCCCATCAGAGAATATGCGATATCTTCTTCACGCAACACATTGCGCTTCGCCGCTAGCTGCATCTTGCGTGAGATAGATATATCTTCGGGGTGGCCGCGTAGTTCATCTTTAGTAATCGTGGTTGCTTTGAAGATTTGATCTCGAATATCTAGATTGCACTTGTCGTCAAGAGTGTATGGCTCGAAAGTACTACTATCTAGAATATATGGATCGTACTTGTTGCCAGGATCGGTGTCCCGTACAAACTTCTTCCAGTCCTTGTTATAGAATGCCATGCGACGCGGAGCGAGCAGTTCTTGCAATGTCCATCCGCGAGTGAACCAAGGATCGCGATGAATATTATCGATGGTGTCGGTCGCCGCCAGGTAGGTGATACACATGTCGGAGTATGCGTACCATTTATACATCGAGCGGATGGATTCATCAAGCTCGGAACTGCTGTTCTTGTTAATACAGACAGTATCCATCCAACCGAAAGAAAGTCCGTGGTCTTCCAAAGCAAATCTGCAAAAATTGGCGAGTTTTTGATATCCTGGTTGTTGAGTCTCGAACTGGCTGTCTGCCAATCGTCATAGGTCACTTCGCTGTTGGATCCACGAAGCCACGTATGAGATAGGATGGCGTATTTGGTGTATTCCCGTACCAATTCCCTGATGATGTGATCCTCCAGGTAATCCTCCAGACTCATAGATGCATTGGTATCCTGAAGCCATAGGCGTTCATAATATGTATGCTCGATCCCCTCTCTGAACATCTTCTCGTTGTAATTAGCTTGAATTTCTTCTACGACTCGGCTGCACACGCCATTTCTGTCCAGTAACGTAATTTGGGGTCTGGCGCCAGAATCCCGAGGGGTGTGGGCGAAGTGTAGCACTCGAATCGGCATCCCGCTGACACGTCGGGGGTGCCAAACTTTGGAGGCCCTCTAAAGGTTGGTCCCAAAGGTTGACCCAAAGGTTATATATGGAATTAGCTATGGAATAAATTTATATTTTATCTGCGGAGTGCAGTTGTAGAACGTCCCACTTGTTATCTTCGGAATAATGTGTGCACCCCATCTGTAGGAAATTCTAAATATTTTCTGCAAAGACGACTTACAGATTGGTCTAAATTATAACTGCGGAATTTTTTGCGGAGACCTTTCATATTTAATCTGTGGGGACCTCCTATAGAGAATTGCGCAGATAACCTGTAGGCCAACATATGCAGAGACCCCACATATTATCTGCAGATAAGATTTAAAGATAAATACATATCTTATCTGTAGAATAATCTGCAGAGACCCTCTACAGATTATCTATAGATTGACTTTGCAGCGATCTCCAAATGTTTCTCCATAGATAATCTGTAGAGACTCTCTACAGAAAATGCCCACTCATCGCCCGCTCATCGCCCGCTCATCCTCGGATCATCCCCAGGCGGCGGCTGAGTGTGCCGTGAGCGGGAATTCAATGGGGGATGATCCGGGGATGAGCGGGCGATAAGCGGGCGATGAGTGGGCATTTTCTGTAGAGAGTCTCTACAGATTATCTATGGAGAAACATTTGGAGATCGCTGCAAAGTCAATCTATAGATAATCTGTAGAGGGTCTCTGCAGATTATTCTACAGATAAGATATGTATTTATCTTTAAATCTTATCTGCAGATAATATGTGGGGTCTCTGCATATGTTGGCCTACAGGTTATCTGCGCAATTCTCTATAGGAGGTCCCCACAGATTAAATATGAAAGGTCTCCGCAAAAAATTCCGCAGTTATAATTTAGACCAATCTGTAAGTCGTCTTTGCAGAAAATATTTAGAATTTCCTACAGATGGGGTGCACACATTATTCCGAAGATAACAAGTGGGACATTCTACAACTGCATACCGCAGATAAAATATAAATTTATTCCATAGCTAATTCCATATATAACCTTTGGGTCAACCTTTGGGACCAATCTTTAGAGGGCCTCCAAAGTTTGGTACCCCCGACGTGTGAAGACATGTTCGCGCACCGCCTCCGGAAGCTTTCCCATAAAATGTTGATACCGTGTCGGTGTGAGTGTGGGATCTATCCCCAAACAAGAGATGATAACAATGTTAGATACGTAGTGGACCAAGTATTCTGCTTTAATTTGCCCACCTTTCAAATGCCCGGCAGGGTCAGAGACCGCCCCATCTGTGTCCACACGAACTGTGTCCACACGAAACAATTTGACATCATCTAGACCATCGTCGACACTAGAAGCTGTTTTCAAGTCAATGAACACAATCGCAGTGTTGCTGAGGAAGAGATCTACCGTCCGAGTCCACCCCGATTCTTTGGAGTTGACCGACTTGTGATTGTACGATCATCGATGATATAAATTCCTGGAGCGCGGCAAGTAGTGATGTGACGGCTCGGGCTTGGAAGCCCTAGGCCCCGGGTACCAGGCCCGCTCAGGCCGGGCCAAGCCGGGCCCGTGGCAGGGCTTGAGGCGGCCTGGGGCCTGGCTCGAAATATTTGAAAGCCCGAGCCCGCGGCCCAGGCCCCGGCTTTTGATACTTCAGTCGGAGCTTCAATTCTGCCTCCAGGTGAGTCGCGTCACTCGTTTCTGACCGCCAACGACAATGGACGACGTCGCCCGCGCATGCACCACGTCGCCCACACAGCCCGCCACGTCGTGCCGTGACGATGCCCACCACGTCGCCCGCCACGTCGCCCCCACCGCCCGCCATGTCGTGCTGCAACGACGCCCGTGGCCCGCCACGTCACCCCCAACCATTACCAATGACAATGGATGTCGCCCGTGCATGCACCGCGTCGCCCCCACCGCCCGCCACATCGCGCTGTGACGACGCCCGCCACGACGCTGTGCTCGCTCACGCGCCACTACAATGGACGAAGTGGTGTAGGAATGGAAGGGGAGACCCGGGAGCGGGAGACCCACCAGGTACGCCCCCCTACGCCCTTCAACCTTGCTTGCCACTGACACTCATCTCCCTCCCCACAGCTTCCTTTCACGGCGACGTGGAGCCGCAGCCACCACCGCCCATTAGCCTCGCGTGCCCCCGCCGCCGCTGCGCGTCCTTTCGCACTGTCACGTCACCAACGACCCGCCTTTCGCGGCCCTCTCCCTCTGGAAGTCGCTCGTCGCCATCGGGCACGCGGACCGACGGCAGCACCACAGCATACGCGATTGTGCGATGATGACAACGCGAGCGGACAGCACGACGGCGAAGAGTAACAGCGCCACCGCGGTGCTGTCCGCCGTCGTCGGCGGACAGCATGGTGCCTAGGACTCACCATACCGTCTTCTCGCGCAAAGGGTACTGCACATATTGCAGTCTCTGCGGCGTGAAGACGTTTAGGTGGCATCCCTGGCAGGGTTCTAAAAATAGGCCGAAAGCCCGGGCTCAAGCCCAAGCCAGGCCGGGCCAAGCCCTATTGCAGGCTTTGGGCCTGGCCTGAGATTTCAGAAGGCCCGAGCCCTCTAAGCCGGGCCCAAGCCCGGGCTTTTTTGCAAAGCCTGAGCCTTCACAACACTAGCGGCAAGAAGCTTCCCCGCCTCAGGACCCATCGAATGAACTTGGCCGATATCTAAAGTACATTATTAAGTGATTGGAATCGCGTTTGTTACAGCGAAGAGACTTACCCTTCTTATTCAACCCCTCGGCCGTATGTATGTCAATGAGAGGGATGACAAAGTTCTGCAGGGCCTCGAGCAAAATTTGCGATGGGGTATTTGTAGTTGGATCTACATTGTGCACGGTAGACAAGTATGAGCGCCCAGCGATCCACGGGCGGTAGGCCAGCAGATGTTCTTGCTCACCTCTTCTGGCGGGATCGTTGCTCGATGATCCTTGATGGGTACCAGCATGCGGAAGCGCATCGCAGAACGTTGAGGTTTTCTCTTGAAAGACATGATAATCATGCAATGTTCGTGTAAGTTTCATGACGGGCTTACTAGCGGATTCAGACATTGCAGCAACAATAAGCTTGATGTGAACGGGGAGAAGGAGCTGTAGAATTCAATATTTGGTTATCTGTATATATTACGACAGCAGCATGCTGCACCAGCACCGCCATGTACTTACACGCTATATTTAGTTATGCCTCATCGTAAGTAGTGATGGTCAAGTCAGGACGCCGTCCAGCGTCCGTAGTGGACAATGATCAGGCGTCACTACCTCTACACCAAATAAACACACTCGACAAGCTTGCTGGCGGTGCCTTCATTGGTACAAGATAGCATCCTGCCTTCTCTTCGCCCCTCTCTTCGCCTCTTCGTCTAGCCCAGGAACGCGTGCGCCCAGTCCATCGCCTCCTGCACCCAGCTTTCCCAAGGTCATTAAACCGCACCAAAACCGACCGTAGGGAGGGCTTGACCAAGGATAGCTTCCGCAGAAGATGGCGCTGAGCTGCTAGTCCAGATGAAGAGCGGGAGTCTATGGCCATTTTTGCGCAGCAGGCGCTCGAAGGACGGACCGTCAACAGGGCGCTCCACGACTCGCTTGACCAGGCCCGGGCAACTTCAAGGGCCTATCGATTCGAATTTGCGCTACCATGGCGAGTACTGTCGAACGAAATGAGATAAGTACATGGATGGCATTTACTTTGAGGGTAGAAATAAGATTCACCTCTGATTCCTGAACGGAAATCCAGAAGGGTCAACACAACCTGCTTGTTTGCTCGTGCCCAAATACCTTAGCCCGTTGGGCCCAACCGTTAACACGTCCTCGCTCGATAAATCCGTATGTTTCAACAGCTTGGCGAGGAGCCAGGGCGGCGAGTGGCGAAAGCTAACCAGGCCTCCGATATGGATGAAATCGTGCCCCGCCAGACTCGAGACAGTGGAAGGACGGCACAGAAACCTCATTCGGTCGAGACCGCCCTTTGTGCGGTGTACTAATGTACCAACAGCACCGATAAGCTACGTGCTTGTTTATACCGGAACTCAGAAGTTGGACGACAAAAGAAAGCGGGGAAGGAAGCACCAGCAGAAATTACAGAATATTACACCAGACGGCGAGCCCAGGCTTGAGCTTAAACGGTCTGAATATCCTTCATAGCACGTCTGCCGGTGGTATTTTCACGTATTAAGCGTACCGTTGGCATCCAGATAGAGCACCTCCAGCACCTCGTCGCATACATGGAGGAGCTGTGGTACGAAGGCGCGCTCAGTGAGGGGTTGGATGCCCCACGGGCAGTTGTCTTCCCTGCGAGAATGGGCTTCGCGGTGGGCTGGATGTGTGTAGACGCGACGCGTGGAGGTGCTTAGTGACAGCGACGGTGGGAGATGAGATGCACCAGCGTCTTGAGAGTCGAGATTGATACTGAGATCTGAGAGGTCTATACCCATGCTTTTCCTGTAGCATAGGCGTCGTGCGCCTACCAAAGCGATGGCGAAGTGTCGACTTGGCTTGGACTTGGCCTAGCGGGGAACGAGCTGGAACGACGAACGAGCACGGAGGAAGCAGAAATTTTAGACGTGGACAGGCCACAGTAATACATATTATGTCAGCCAAACCGCGCTAAATATTCCACCTTGGTGTCCTCAGCTCTCCTCTCCATCATCAACATAAAGCGCGTCGCGCTCTGAATCTTCTCATTTCCATTGCCGCCATCGACCGCAACTACTTCTTCTGCACGCCTTTTCCATCAGCATCGACGCCGGAGTGCTGCCTCCGTCTATTCTTTGCCGCCAAGTTCCAACTCTGAAATCTGTGAATGGCCAAATGCAGTCTATATCCATGCCTTGCAGCTAGGCAGTGCCAGCTAGTCTACTTTTAGCTTCGCGCACAAAGCCCACGACGCTTCAAAATTCGAAACGTCGCAGGGAATGACATGTATGCCTTATAGATGCGTAGCTCGCAGGGCGGGGGCGGGCCCGCCTACGTCTGCGACCACAGTGCATTCCACGGCGCATCCTGGAAGCCACGGCGGTTCGAGCTCGATGCTGAGTCTCTTATTATTATGAATGTACGTCCCACAACCCCTTCCATCACATTTACATTCACACTCACACTCACTTGCACTCACAGCCCTCATCATGTAACCGTACTCGCCACCCCTCACCTCCTCGTTGTTATCGACCGCACCGGCCTCTCCCACACGTTCTCTCCATCCACGTCGCCGCACCCGGTGGCACCGACAAAGAACGCCGCCTCCATCTCTCGTTCGCCGCCGCCTCCGAGTTCTACGACTGCAAGCCGATATCTGCAGCCGGGCGGCGGTGCCAGCTCGTCGCCATATGGCTTTGTACACAAACCCACATCGGCGCGGACGTCGCAAGAAATTTCGGGGACGCCAGTATACTCCCTATGTGCGCGGAGATCGTAGGGGGCGGGTCGCAACCTGCAGCTGCAACTTCTATGTCGCCCGAGGCTTCGATACTGACAGTGCAGGCCTAGCGGTCGCGGCCGATGTCTGATATAATCTCGCTCAATGTCAACAAGACACTGTTCCCACCTGGCTTTGCCTCTCCTGCCCTCGAGGGCCGGTATCTCGTTGCTCAGAGCGGTCTGTTTTCGCGCTGGCTTGCTAAGATGCGCTGGGTCAGCCTTGATAGGCAGGTGCTCGTCATTCATCGCGGTACTGACAAGGTGGGTAATTTTATAATATTTTCGTTTCTTTGTTGCTGTGGAGAGTGCACATGGTTACTTTCGCTACATTTCTCCCATCCATGAAGCAGAGTTTTTATCGTCTTTTGAATGTGTATGGAACCCGGGGTGAACTGATACATTCGTGCTACTCATCTTGTTATTCTTTTCTTTTCGCTTTATATTCCCGCTTTACATATATACGATTATCCCCTCGATATTCATCCTATCATTTTTGCATTCTATTGTCGTAACCTTCGAACTTGATGTAGACCTCAGCCGATCGAAAACGATACCTCTATCCATTCTAACGCGCCTCGCGCCCGAGAGCAAGCGGACGAACATCCTACTACTCGGAAATCACGCCGAAACCTGCTCATTAGGTCCTGTACGTGTCGTTTGCGAAGGAGGGGGGCCTGCGCGCGTGGCGCGATGCGCTGAGTTCGCCGCCGCCGGCTGCGCCAAAGAGCGAGGAGAAGAACCCGAAGGCGAGAAGGCAGAGCAGGCGGAAGAGCGTGCCGTTGCCGGTGGGCGGGCGCCTGTGCCTGCATGAGGATGATTATGGACGCCTATGCTCCGACTCTGGCCTCTGAGCTCTACGCCCCGAGTTTTCGTTACGGCCCTGCGCTGCCCTACTGCGTAGATGCTTTTTTTATTATGAGCCGCCTAACCTCATTTGCCAGTCGTGCTCTGCTACCACACGCCCTCACCGCATTTGTTACACCATGTCTCGTCTCGTCCCTCAGTCTCTGGACAGGCCCGCGTTGTCGTCCTTCGCCCCTCGTCATGCTTCGCCGTCATGCTAGTCCCTCGTCACGCTCCTCCCCCAGTATCGACAGTTTCCTCCATCGATATTCCCTTTGGTCGTCGTTCATCGAACATCGTTCATATATCGGACACATGTACATCCGTTCTCACTTGTTACGACTTCCCTTTTTACGCTGAGATGGGCCGTTTGAGACTTATTGTTCGTGGTGACAAGATAATAATGCCGCCTGCGTCGAATACTATAAAAATGTGATTGACTTCACTACACGTCCTTACAGATACATGGTGGTTAAAGTTATCCCGTGCTTTGCCAGCTCACTTCGCTTGATTACATATCTATCTTCACCTCCTGGCTGCAAAAATATCCTACGGTTCTTGAGACGGAAGACGATAGGCTCCTCTGTAGCAACCCGTTTGATCACAGACATACTGGAAGTTGAGTCCCATTCCACTTGATCCGTGAAGTTCAATTCGAGACATACGGCAAGGCAGAGATATTGAACATAAATAATGTTTGTATCTCCTTTAAAATTCAATATTGCAAATGACTGTCTAGCTATGAAGTTATAATTAATAAGCAGTGTTGCTCCTGGTGAGAGCCCAGCTCAAATCTCGCCACGTACCAGCAATACTTTTCTTGATACCTTTGTCCAATAGATGACAGGAGGTGAGGTTCCTGGAAAATGGTCCGGGCAACCGAAGCGTGGCATAGTAGTCACCAATGGGGGCGTTTCTAAACCCAGGATCGTCCTCTCGCAACGAGGGCATCAGAAGGGTGGGCATCCGGAGTCCTACATGAGTAAGCAGCAATGGCTCTATAGGTGGGTAGTGACGCATCCACATAACATCCTTGGAGCATTGAAGATATGCCAATGGTCCCGACGGAATAATAGAGGGATGTTCCGGATGTTCCTTCTGAGCACAATTGAAGATATCAACTACTTTTCTCGAAGTATTTAAGACCTCCGTCATAAGGCGAAAGAACGCCCGCTCGGCACCTTCACCATATGCTATTGAGATGCTGACACCGCAAACCCCCATCAGAGAATATGCAATATCTTCTTCACGCATCACGTTGCGCTTCGCTGCCAGCTGCATCTTGCGCGAAATAGGTAAATCATTGGAGGCGTGTAGGTCATCTTTAGTAATCGTCGTTGCTTTGGAGATTTCATTGAGGATATATGGATTGTACTTGTCGCCAAGATGGGTGTACGGTACGAACTTCTTTGTAACGGCTCGTTCATATTACGTAAGCTCGAGCTAGGTACATATAGCTCGAGCGCCGTTTCCATCTTTTTAGTTCTTTCTTTACTTCGTATTACAACTACCAATATAACGTTGGCTGGTTCTATTGGAGTGAACTAAGAACTACCTACAACAGAAACGGACAACGTTTCACTTTTTTGAACCTACAACTATACTGCTAGTTGTGAAAACGAAAGCAAAACACAAAAAAGAAGAGAAAAGTAAAATTTTCCTACACTGAGGATAGACGATGTCGTCTCACGAGAGAACACCGAGTCCTCCGGGCTTGTTTTCGATGCGACCACAGCGCTCGAATAGTCAAGCCACCCATTCACCAACCATGCAAGGTCCAGCGACCCGGGTTGGTGACCAGACAGCAGATTCGCCCACCGCGAGCCTGCAAGGGAACGAGATACTCACTCCTCAGGCAAGAACGGGGGGTACACTCGCTGAGGGGATATCCTTGAGCCACCCGGGGCAAACCGAGGAGCGCTCAATGACGACCGATCAGACCGGATCCGTCAGAACCCCCGATCACCAGGAACCGCGGTATGCGGTCCGGGTCGGTGCTAATGACGAGATGCGGCGATACGGGCTTGGGGAACGAACGCCCGTTGCAGCGTTGGACTCAGCTCTTGGGCAACGCTTGATGATGTTCTGGGAGGACTTTCCAGAATCGGAAGTTCCCATCGGCAGGCGTTCGGAATTAGTAGCCGAAGCAATTACGAGCACAGGGAGTGTTCGATACGCACGAGGATTACCAGAAGGTGATCCAAACTCCTTGGAATACACGGAGTCGGTAATGCGACGTGTGATATTAGCTGTTAGATTATACAGAGAAATAACCAAGAGGGATATTAATAACGGAAAAGGCCGCTATGTCCCTACCCCAGAAAACTACTTAGATATAGTTCACACTAGAATAAATGTTGATTCTCCGTCGTCAGAAATTCGGGCGCCTGTACCACGCGCTCCTATTAGTAACAATCTTGACTTAGAAGCAAGAGGCAACACTGATCAGCAGTCAATTGAATACTTGGGAAGGCAACAAGCAGATCCTAATAAGACTGTGTCGATTAGTACGTCAGTACTGAGAGAATTGATGGAGGAACCCCAAGTTGCCGCTTACAATAATCAAGGGCGCGGCATACCGAATGTGCGTTTCGCAAGGGACGTACCATCGCCTGTAATTAAACAGGAGAGTACACCATCACAAAATCATGACGCGGGGCAGGCAGTTATGTCTGATTCTGCACAACGTCTGATTCAACGAGGTGTGATATCACGAAGCCAACTGGCTGAACTCGAGAGCAGGTACAAAGGCCCAGGAAATGTGCCTATTGGAATAGCTAATGATCTACGTGATCGAGTTATACTTCAGCATTTACGAGACGAGGACCTCAGAACTACTGGTATTACCATCTACTCGGACCAGGGGATACGCTGGAAAGGGAATGAGGTAACTGATATTATGCGCTTGATGTACGAGCGAAGTCATGAGAATAACGAGGACTCTCGACGCAATCCCGATCGCAAGGGGGCATCGGAGCTCGGTGATCGCAAGGGTGATCATGATCAGACGAAGCGCGACGATCCAGGTAAAAATAGACTGGATGACTGAGTTGTTCGGAAGGACGCCCCGTCCCGAGAGGGAGAGCGTGACACCGTCGTTCGTGGAAGTAGTGTGTGGAGTAACCACCACCTAGCCATAGGAGGTCGTCACTCAGGCCTGCCATACAAGAAGTGCAAGATAGGTACCGACATGACATGCACCAGCGGTTGATCAATATAGTGCGTGACCACTGTGGTCCTAAACGCGTGTTTGGAAGTGATAAAGAGCGGCCTAAGCGCCAGATTGAACTCGGTGACCAAATACAAGGGTGATGACAAGATGAAGTCCCTTGAAACATGGGTGACTGATGTGGCAATCTACTTCGCGATTGCTAACCTGAGTGGTCCTGAGAAAGAGGATGCGAGAGTTTACTATAGCCAGTTACTCGTCGAAGGAAAAGCACAGGATTTTATTAGACATCATGTGTTTGGACTGAATAGACAGAAGATTCACTGGACGTTTGAAGACGTAGTGACGGCCCTATATGATCGATTTGTACTTGCGTCGGTGACTCAGGATGCACGAAATATATTTGAAAAGACCAGATATAATCCGGACACAGGTATTCAGGACTGTATGACAGAATCTGCGATATCGCTGAAACGATGCTGGATCATCCAGATCGTTATACGCTGGCAGATAGATTTATTCGCGCTATTCCGGCGAACTGGCGCAAGGAGTTATTCGACAGGGACTTTACTCCTGAATGAATACAATTGAAGAGCTTGTTGCAGAAGCGAAAGCTATCGAAGCAGCTGAACGCACTGCACGTCATTACGATGGCAGCACAACGCGGGAGTCTATACTAATCTCAAGGATTCTCGAGCGCTGTACGCCGACAATCGCCCATCAGCCGAGGACGCTAAGGGCGGCGTTGGTCGCCGTGATGGCCGTACGCGTGATGACGCCCTATGCGATCAGGACAGAGATTTAGGAACGATCATGATCGTCCACTTCAATTGAAGGACGAACCAAGGAAGACGGACGCCGAAAAGCAGCCGGCTAAAGATAGACCTGAAGTGAAGGGCAAGTCCACTATCAAGTGTTTCGACTGCGGCGAGCCTGGGTTTTATTCATACAACTGTCCTAATAAGCATAAGCATGTCAGGGGCAATAATAAAGAGTACGTCCGTGCGGCACACACAGCGAGAAGTAGCGGCCGCAGTGAGAGCGGAGTGCCAGGTGACAACGTGTCGGACGATGAGGGGCATCAATCAGATGCCTCGCAGGATGGCAGCGTTCAGGATGCACAGTCTGACAGTGGGGATTTGGACGATGTGCCCTATGAAGATTATGGGAGCGAATACTACGCGCGTAATTCGGATACCGAACAAATGTACGCAATGCGCGTGCTGGAGTTTTGTGATCCACGTAACTTCTTTAAATCTAGGGTTGACGGTGGTAAAACTCTGGACTTTCGCAGGCCTGACGTCTTAGCCGACATAGGAGCGATGACGGAGGTCCCTCAGCCGAGTGGAAGCATTCGAAAAATGTTTCGCCGCAAAGGGACGTTTAAATCAGGAAAAGTTGCGCGAGCGCGCCCAGTGATACCGCAAGAGGAGAAATTGTGCTTGATAACTTACACAAAAATTGATGGCCAGGACGCATGGACGTTGTGGGATGCCGGAAGTACGACCACATCTATTACGCCTGCATTCGCGGACGTAGCAGAGGTCCGGGCTTTCCCATTGCTCGACCCGTTCGTAGTGCAGTTGGGTACTGTGGGGAGCCGCGCTAAAATCACGCATGGCGCTGAGGTCGAGGTTATGATGCCAGGCCTGAAGGACAACATATATGTTGACATATGCAATCTCGACCGTTATGATTTGGTCATTGGAACGCCATTCATGAGGCGTAACGGCGTAGTGCTGGATTTCGGTCGGAATGTCGTGACTGTAAATGGGACTGACATTCCCGCTTTGCCGTACCCAGGAGACGTGGATCCACGATTGCATAGGTCCCGGACTACAGATCGTCGGGCTGACTGACTAGCTGCACGTTCAGGCCGCCAACCGTCGGTTGAGGAGGTTGACAATGAGGAAGGGATACGTATTCAGCATGAAATCTCTTCACGTCATTACGAGTTCAATTGATTCGGTGGTTATGCACTTCAGCGCTAGCGTTGAGGAGTCGAGGCCTCCTCAAAGGGGGGAGGAGAATATAGAAAAATTGAATAAAAGCAACAAAAGTTCAAAATTAAATAAGAAGGGCATCGATCACTCAGCCACAGAAAGGTCGAGTAATCGAGACCAGTCTGAAAGTAGAATGGAGTACTGTCAACCTACTTCATCAAAAATAAAAGTGGAAGATCTCGTCACTGACGAGATGGAAAATGAAATCCTGATGAAATCAATAGGGAAAAGCGAAAAATATATAGAACATTCTGGGAACGACCAGTACCGAATCCCAAGCTAGAATGGGTTATGATCCACGCATGCCACGGGAATTGAATCAATTAATGTACGATATGACAGCGTACAAGACACAAACAGTAACTCTACCAGAAGGAGAATACAGGGATCCATTCCCAGATGAAATATCAGAGTCTGTCGAGTTTGATACTGTATATAAAGATGCAAAAACAATTCGGAATAACCGAAAATATAACAACAGATTACATACTGTACAAGAGGATATAGGCAACATCGAAAGCTAAGGAGGCGATTTGAAATGCCGAAACCAAATATAGACATACCAGCGCCTAAAGCAGAAATACGCGCTGCTAGAGATATTAAAGGAAAAGGAAAAGCTGTTTTAACTGAAGAAGATATACCACAATTGCGTGATCATTGGAGAAAAGAATATGACGACATAGTCAATGGTACACCAAGTAAATTACCTCCATTCAGGGAGATAAATCATGAAATTCATCTTATGGATGATAATAGACGTTATAACTACCATGCACCGCGTTGTCCACAATCACTTCGTACGGAGTTCTATGAAAAACTGAACCGCTATGTAACAGCGGGGTGGTGGACCGCGAGCAGTGCCTCTCAAGCAGCTCCATTAATGTGCATCCCTAAGAAAGATGGAAAGCTGAGAACCGTAGTCGACTGTCCGGCAACGGAATGACAACACGATCAAGGATGTAACACCACTACCAGATCAGGATATAATTCGGGAAGATGTAGCTCGGGCGAAATATAGATCAAAAATAGATCTTACAGATGCGTATGAACAAGTACGAATACGACCTGAAGATGTGCATAAAACGGCTTTTAGTACGATTGCAGGGACCTACGTGAGCAACGTCATACAAATCGGAGACTGTAATGCTCCGGCTACCTTCCAAAGATTAATGACATTTATCTTCCGAGATTGCATTGGGAGATTCTTGCACGTATATTTAGATGACATGTTCATTTTTTCCAATACAATTGAGGAACACGAAGAGTACCTCCAAATTATATTTGAGCGGTTGAGAAAGTATCAGCTCTACTTGAAATGGGCAAAGTGCGAACTCTATGCTGACAAGATAGACTGTTTGGGTCATCTTATTGATGATGAGGGTATACACCCAGATGTCGATAAATTAGACTAGTGTTCGAAGGTCCGGTTACAAGACCGGAAAAAGACCGCAAAAAAACCGGACCACAACCACACTGGACCGAAAATAGAATGGACCGATCAAGACCGCAACCGCGGTCCGGTCCACGGTCTTTCCTAATTTTCTAAATCAAAAGACCGATAAAAACCGGTTAGGACCGGTTAGGACCGGTCTTTCACCGAGATTTTTTGTAGCACGGTTGAGAGTCAAAAACCATCTTCAACAATGCTAAAAATATATTTTTAGCATAAAATTTGACGACGATATTAATAGTTTACGATTAAATCGTTATTTTGAGCGCTTAAAAACGCGTTTGCCCGCACTTCAATCGTTAGGCATTCGTACCTTTCGCAAACTTGCGCATAGATATATGACATGTATATCTACAAAATGTATTTTAAATTTTATTAATTGAACAAGATCTGACTATGTTATAATAAAATCAATATTCTCTACTTGACTTCACTATTAACAAGACGCTTTTGCCAACGGTTCATTCGTCAAATAAGCTAGCCTTTCGTAAACCAAGTTAAGGTATAAAATTAAAATACCTATCTAACGAGCCTTTATACATAATATTTGGGTAAGAACTCATTGAGATATGGGCAAATGCGCTCAAGCAGTCCAATTTCTACTATTAAAATAGTTTCTATAGGTAAAATCAATTTGAATTCGGCCTACAGACCGGTCTACAACCAGTCCTCAACCAGTCTTTAATAGGACTGGTTGAGGACCGGTTTTTTGCGGTTGCTCAACCACAGAAGACCGACGTAGACCGGTTTACGTCGGTCTTGTGCGGTTTTTTGCAGTCTTTAAACCGCAGTTAACCGGTTGCGGTCTCGGTCCATGGACTTAGGGCCAAAAAACCGGACCGGACCGGACCTTCGAACACTAAATTAGACAGGGTTCGAGGATGGCGAACACCTCGGAACTATAATGATATTCAACGCTTCGTTGGGCTTGTGAACTATATTGGGAACTTCTTGCCTAATATATCAGTATACAGTGGGCCTCTCATGGCTATGACGCAGAATGGTGCTCCGTTCATGTGGCGCCCAATACATCAACGGTGCTTTGACATGATCAAACATCTGTGTAGCAAGACTCCTGTGTTGCAGCCCGTCAAACCAGAAGAGAAGGACCCCATTTGGGTCATATGCGACGCTTCAAAATCTGGAATCGGAGCGATGTATGGCCAAGGGCCAAGTTGGGATAAATGTCGGCCTGCCGGATTCATGTCGAGAAAGTTTACCTCGGCACAGCATAATTATGCAGTGCACGAGCTTGAGACGTTGGCGATTTTAGAAGCGCTGATGAAGTGGGAGGACAAATTGGTTGGGTATAAAATTCATGTTATTACCGACCATAAGGCTTTGGAGTTCTTTAAGACACAGAACACGTTGAGTCCACGCCAACGCCGGTGGATGGACTATCTTGCACGATTTACCTTTGATATTACTTATGTCAAAGGAGAATTAAACAAAGTGGCTGATTGCTTATCCCGCTACTACGAAAATGATACAGCAGCTGATGTACACGAGCCGTACGAGTTTGTGAATGCTGATGTACGGATAGATAAGGAGGGAGATGACTTGCCGCTCCAAAGATATGAGGAAGTGTTTGGGAACCCTGAATACTTGCGCGCAATGAACGAGGTTAATGTACGTCGTAGCAATAGGCTGCGGCAACTTAAGGATCGCGTCGAGCAGCGTGAGCGCGAAGCAGAAGACCTTAAAAGTGTAACTGCACAGAGCGAAGGTGACCTTGGGTTGCCAGCAAACTCGGTACCAGAAGGTTCACGAGGCTCTGACCTTACACTAGAAGAGGCTTTGGAGATGACAGGGAGTCATCCCCCTCCAACTCTAATAAATGATAATGAAATTATAAGTACTACTAGAAAAGGGTACAAACAGGATAGACTGTTCAAGTTTGTCATAGCCGAACCCGAGAAATTCGTCAATTCACTGTACGAGAAGGAGTCATTTACACACGCAATCAGAGCGATGTAGAAGTATTATGCATCCCTCAGGACGATCGTGAGTTAATCACCCGTATTATCGACCAGGCTCACAAAATTGTGGGACATTTTTCAAGTTTGAAAACATCAGATTATATACGACGCTGGTACTGGTGGCCACGAATGGGAAAAGACATTGAATTGTGGTGTAAAAGCTGCATTACTTGTCAGGTAACAAAGGTGTCAAATCGGCACCCTGCTGGAAAGCTGCACCCATTACCAATTCCAACTAAACCATGGGACTCAATTGGGATGGATTTTATTGGACCCTTCCCTGAGGCCAAAGGATTTAATTACTTATGGGTGATTATTTGTAGGATGACAAGCATGGTTCATTGATACCCGTGCACACGAATATGAAGGCATCAGAGCTGTCATGGGTTTACAGGCGGGAAATTGTGAGGTTGCACGGATTGCCTAGCTCGATTGTGAGCGACCGTGATTCTAAGTTCACCTCGAAATGGTGGACAGAGTTGCATCGAATTATGGGCGCTAAATTACTAATGTCTACATCATTTCATCCTCAAACGGATGGACAAACAGAACGCGCTAATCGTTCGATTGGGCAGATATTTCGGGCCACGGTGGCACCAGACCAGAAGAATTGGGTAGACTGCATAGACATGACGGAGTTTGCGATCAACGCTAGTGTGTCGGAAACAACAAAGTACGCACCTTTCGAATTACATGGCGGCTACATGCCATCAATGATCAGGGAATTCCGTGGTGCAACAGCGCCCAAGGGAGTGCGGGAATTTGCTCATACCGCCCTAGAAAATCTGGCGCGAGCGCATGACGCGATTATTGAAGCGCGTGTATTCCAGACAGTGAAAGCTAATAGGAAGCGCTCGGAGGATCCGGGTTTGAAGAGTGGAGATCTGGTGTTCTTATCGACAGAAAACCTAAATTTACCGAAGAATAGGACGCGTAAGTTGCGGCCTAAGTTTATTGGTCCCTACAGAATAACTAGGGCTCATCCAGAGACGTCTAATTATGTGTTGGACTTACCGCCAGTATTGCGGCGCCGGCGGATAAAGGATACGTTCCATGTATCGTTACTGAAACCATACGTTGCGTCGTCGGATGCGCTGTTCCCCAATAGAATGACACCGGAGCCGTACGATTTCGGCGCTGGTGATGATCAGGAGTGGTACGTCGACGAGATCATCGGCCACCGTCGGAATGACTTGGGGAAACTGGAATACGAGGTGCGGTGGTCCCTTGGGGATACGACCTGGGAACCGCACGAAGAGTGCAGAAAGTTGGAAGCTCTAGACCGCTATTTGGAGCTCCACAGGGTAAAATTTCCCTCTCAACTGCCTAGGGCACCGATGGGTGTGGCCGTGCGGGATCCGTCGCGTTAAATTTATGGCAGGCGGATGTTGACTCCATTATTTTGGGGGGGGACCGGAATATCTGTGTGACGGAGCGCGGATGTATAAAATGGGTTTGGGAATGGGCGGAAGAGTGTCTCACCTTTCCTCTCCCGTCCCCCATTATTCCCTACCGAAATCTTTACACTCTTAAACGATGTATCTTCGAGGTCGCGGCGCGCGTGGCCAGGCTGGAGGTCGGGGCCGTGGAAGGCCTCGTGATTCAGGTGTGAACTCCCATGGCGAGTTCATGTGGGGGAGGATGTTCACTAATAATTTAATTAGGCTCCTCATTTCGAGACAACTTACGTACCGTGACGTCCATGTCCGAGAGAAGCTCGTTGCGTCCTTACGACGAGCTGGACCTTACCACCAGCCGTGGGATGCACTGGAGTATGAAGGGTCATCCAATTCGACTTATACATCGCAGGATGAATTCATGGCGATATCTAATCGACTTTTGGGCCTCTACCATCATCAGACACGACTGATCGAACCCAGCAGTCGACTCAGACTTACAGAGATGCTGCGGCGCCTCCTGCACGTCCATCTAAGCGTAGGCGCGCCGAGCACGAAGAGTTGGCGCCCGTGGTGATCGAATTCCCCACGCCCTGTCAGCGGTTGAGCGCCAAGTCGAGTCGACGACGTTCAAGGATAAGGAACGAGTAGACCTTTTGACGGAGGCCCTCAGAGGCGTCAAGAAACGCTTGAATGGATCGCTCCCGGAGAACGATCCCGCAGATAAGGTTATGCCGTCGAGCAAGACCAGTGATGAGAAATTAAAGAAGTACCTTGACTATGATCAAGGTATAATTCGACGACCCGCGCATGGAGAAAGTGCGGATCAGAAAGAGAAACGCGAAGCGTTGAACCGCTACGTCTGGCAGCAGATTGCTGGCAGGTACGAGAACAGCATCGAGACTGCTAAGAAGCAGTACGCGCTGGCAAAAGGCTTGATCGTAGTTGATGGACACATCGAGCGTCCGAATACCCTATTCAACGTAGGGTTTATTTGGAGTCCGGTCTTTTACTACAAAGCGAATAATACTGTCTACTATGGACCGTTCGCGGAGCAGGTTATTCTACATATAACCTCTAGGAATATAAGGCTGAGCACGGGTGCACCCGCAGGTATACCCGGATCCGACCGCGGGTAAGTTGGCATCCAAAAGCCATACCTGCACCCGCGAAGATTTTTTCCCACGGATCACCCGGATCCGCGGTCAAATACCTGCGGGTCACAGGTACCTGTAGGTTTACCTGTCGTCCGCGGATCCCGACGGGTACTCGCAGGTATACCCGCAGGTACCCTCACTGAACCCTCCCTTAATGCGTCTTTGCGCCGCAGGAGCTGCTTATGAGCAGCTCCTTTGCACACACAGACGGTGCAGGGGAGGGGAGAGGGTATCCCACCTGTGGGGCTGC